>PVJS01004995.1:0-66276 GCA_004027185.1 Glis glis
TTTTTTTTGCGGTACTGGGGATTGAACGCAGAGGCGTTCTACCTCCGCGCTACACCCCCGGCCCTATTTTTTATGCTTTATTTTGAAACCGTGTTTCACGAGGTTGCAGAGGGCCTCACTAAGGAGAGAGAGAGAGAGAGAGAGAGAGAGAGAGAGAGACAGAGCGAGAGCTGAGGCTGGCCGCGAACCCGGATCCTCCAGTCTCCGCCTCCCAAAGTACTGGGATTACAAGCGTGCGCCACCATGCCCGGCAACTTTCTTGTTTTTGCTGGAAGGTTTTCATAGTCTTTTTCATTGCTATTTGAAGAGAATTTTTATTGTATGTATTTGAGGTTTACAGTGTGACGCTGTGATATACATAGTGAAATACTGCAGCTAAGAAAATTAACACCTCACATAGTTACCCTTTTTTGTGGTAAGAGTATCTAAAAGCATTCTCTTGGCAGATTTCTATTATACAATACAATATTATTGATTACAGTCCTCAGATCTTTACATTTATTCCTCCTACCTAGCTGCAACTTTGTACCCTGTTACCGATAGCTTTCTCTTCTCACCTTCCCACCCCCAATCCTGCTCTGTCCCTGGTACACACCTGTTTCTGTGTACTTGATTGTTTTAGATTCCACATGTAAGTCTGGTATGTTTGGTTTATTTCACTCATATCTTTGCCAGTTACAGAAGAAAATGTAATAGGTAGCATATGCAATTCCAAATACCACTATTGACAGGTCCCTGGGATAAGAAGGATTAGATTTCCAGAGTGTAGCCCTAATTGGCACAATACCTGAACCATTCTAAGTACTTAATAAACACTTATTGCAAGGAGAAAGGAAAGATCTTCTGAAGAACACACTAAATATAATAAAACTTCTAATGTTTCACAGGTCTGAGATTGCACTCAACCCAAAAGATGACTCTTTTGCTGCACAGGCCGAAAATCTGGCAAAAAAGAGAGAAAATACTCATTTAAATATTAGAAGCAGAATAGCTAAATAAGCAAGCCAAGAGCAAGAGCATTGCATCTCAATGCTCTCATATCAATTTGAAACTCTCCCTCCCCCAATGCAGGGTGTATGTAGGTATCTCAGTGTGGTAAACCCAAGCCAGGCTTCTATTCTCTCTTCATGACATGAAATTTGGCCTCCCTTCTCAGTTGCCATTGATGCAGTGATTCATCCTAACCTCTGTCAGCCTGAACCAAAGTCTTTTCGACTGCAGAATAAGATGTGAGCCTCTCAGGAGAAGGTAATTTTCTGGCACAGAGAAGCACTAGGTTTTAGGAAGATAAAACATTACCAGAAATAGTAATCATGATGAAGACACTGAAATAGCAGTGAATGGCCACAGAGGATTCCTTAATAAAATATCATTATATCCCAGGCTCTGGTGTCTCTACTGCTCTTGTCCTGTCCCTTTGGGGGCTGTTTGGTATCCAAAATATCCATGGCACCAGAGAGTGTCTAGATTTTGTTGCTATCATCATTATTATTGTTGTCGTTGTTATTTAGTTGTGTAGCATAAATTTCACCTCTTCATAATTTCCTCTTTGAAAAGACTGTATCTTCTCATATTTTTTATAGACTAGTGAATGTATTCAGGAAGAGATACTACTCTTCACCAGCCAAAAGGTATGTTGGCAATCCAAGCTAGATTTCTGGGGACTCTTTTCTTATAATCTGAATCATGGAATAAGAGCAAAACTTAGAATGTGTCTATGAGTGTAGAAGTCAGTCATACATTTTAGACCTTTGAGTCACTTGGAATTATTGTTTTTCTTGTATGGTTCTCCAATGTTCTCATGGAACTTGTTAGCTCTCATATAACCTTCCGGGCTCTGTGTGTGTGTGTGTGTGGGGTGTGTGTGTGTGTGTGTGTGTGTGTGTGTGTGCGCGTGCGTGTGTGTGCGTGTATTTGCCAAAGTCACTGTTTCATGTAACTTAGAAAACCTTGATACATTGCCTATACCTAATTGTAGGAGACCAGAGCTTTCTCTTTCTATACCTCTTAGAACTTAGAACCCAGTTCTCATGCCTTTGAGCAGCCTCCTCCCACACATCTCTCTCCTCCATAGTTGATCCGCATCAGCTTCCTACTCTGACCTGATTTATATCTATCTTAAATACTTGCCCAAAGCATGATCACATCCTGACATGTCTACCATTCCCCATCTGAGTCTTCTAAATTCTGAAATAAGTCATTACTGTCATTGGCAGTATTTTTATTTTTACCAGCTAGGTCTTTGCCTTGTTACCTTGTATTCAGTAATTATATGCCATCTTTACCATTCTATTCTACCATTTCCAATGTTCCCATTATTAACCCAAATAGTCTAATCTAACAAGCTAAAGTCATAATCATTTATATGAAAATTTAAATTGGCATAAAATACAAATTTAAACTCATTAATTGAATTCTACTGGCTGTTTTCCAAACAACTGAATGGGTTATATTTTGTTAAAGACTTTAAAATTACGAAAAGTAAATAAAGGACCAAAGGATTCTTATTTCTGATTTTTGGTATTATCCTTACCCATATTTTATGGTTGTATAGAAGGTGAAATGAAATTCTTATTTGCTTTTCAAAAAATTATATTCTTACTTCCCTAAGTAAAATTATTTTTGTTTTCCCACTTACTGTTCATTTTATAATTCTGAAATGATTCTTACATATAATATTTTTAAACCTGCTACAAAAATCACTTCATTAGCCGATTTACTAATATGAAGAGAAAAATATTACCTTATTGTCTCTTTTTTTCTCCACAAGTAGAAAATAAACTCTCAAATAACTTCAACAAAAATGAAAGAAATACTTCTACTGACATTATGTACATATATGAGAATACCAATGGCAATTTCAATATCATGTATGGGGAAGGGGGGAGTGGGAAGGGAGCTGGGGAAAACTCACTAAGTGCTGTGTGCATATATATCACTATCACTATGAACTATACTATGATGTGAGACTATAATGCATCAATAAAAGTATTAAAAATGTTAAAGAATCACACAAATGAATAGAAGGCAATATTTGGGGTCTCTGCAATAAAAATTTAATTCTTATCTGGAAAATATGATAATAATGGCATGACAATGTGAAAATTGCTTGATGAGGTTATATTCTATTATTGATAGGTCACTGTGTTACCGTGTTCCTTCGCAGTCTCAGTACAATGCAAAGGGCAGAGTCTCCTATGCTCCCAGAAGGAGGAGGGTGGTGCGTTTCAGGTGCCGCTGAACTCAAAGCAGGGTGCCAAGGACAGAACCAGAAAGTTCTAAAAGCAATTACAGAGGACAATCCTCACTGAAATTTACAGCACGTGTGGAAAAGCTACATCCATACTGCCTAATTATCTCTGCAGGAGAACTTTCATCTCCAGCGGCCAGAAATTTTAAATTCAAATTTTAGTATATATAGGTCAACATAAACCCAGGGAAAAAAACCCTGATAATTGCAAAACTAGGAAATAAATTAAACCTAGGGACATGCCTTCAACCAACAGAAATAGTACAGAAGTGAGTTCAGCTAACAGAAATAGCAACTATCATTCCATAACAAATTTTTAAAAATCACTCAAATATGATACAAACAGTTGCTCCAATCTTCTATAACTAAAAGAGGGTCTATGAATGAAAAAAATTGATCAGTTCACAAATAGTCACTTCTCATCTTTTAAAAGTTAGTTTTGCAGAATGTATATATACTAACCATATGCCACAGCTATACCGCTCCTGGGTATCTACCTAAAGGGATTGAAACCTGACCACCATAGTAACACATGTTTATAGCGGTACAATTCACAGTTGGCCAAGATATAGAACCAGCCTAGGTGTCCATCAACAGATGAATGGATTACAAAATTATGGGATGTATACACACTGGAATTCTACTCAGACATGAGGACAAAATGATATCATTGGCAGGAAAATGAATGAAACTAGAGAATATTATGCTAGGTGAGATTAGTCACAAAAAATGAAAGATCAGATGTTTCCCCTCATGTGTGGAAGCTAGGGAGAAACTGGGATACAAAAGGGTCTCTAGGCAAAGGGGGAGAAATCCCCCTGGTGGAGTGATGGAAGGTGCCTACAGGAGGGAGGGGGTGGGTAGCGGGAGACTCAGTGAAGGAAATACTTCAATGAACATGATGTACATACTCAAAATTATCAATGCCAATCTCAATGACCCGCATGGGGAGGGTGAGAGAGCAGGGTGGGAGTTGGGGGGAGGCTCATCAAGTGCTGTGTGCATGTATGTCTCTATCACTCCAAACTTCATCATGATGTATGATTACAATGCACCAATAAAAAAAGAAAATCTGATATAAAATATCTGTGATCTAAAAAAGGAATAAAACACTGATATATGTCATGTGTGTGTGTGTGCATCCGGGCGCATGCTGGATAAATTTTAACATCATTGTAATGAATACAAATTCAGATAATGTTAAAAAAGAGAAAGAGACATTTAAGATACAGTAAATGAATATCTGATTTTGATACTGTTGTGAGAGCCAGTTATTTACAAATTTGTACTGTTGGTATTGGGCAAGTTTATGCTTCAAAAATAATGTTTTCTGTAATGAGTAAAGATTCCATAAATAAAAATCACAATTCTTCCAAATCCCAGTGTTGAATTAAATTATATTTATTACACTACACAAGATGTATAAATGTGAAACTAGGTATAGACTCTCTCCATTAGGCTAGGAAATAATAGTTCTATTCTGCTATACATACACTAACTGTATTGCAATAGAATATACTATATTGTATATTATATTACCATAGTATTATATATTATATTACAATAGAATATAAGGTATACATTGTAATATACTTTAAATACTCTATAATAAATAGTGCCAATTCTGTTGTAAGCACAGACTCCATATGATAAATGCAATTTAAAGGTGGTCATTCCTATGATTAAGATTATGTATGTATCATTTTGTGTCCATACCATAATAATGATTACTTGTATGTTCACAGAGAATGCATAAACTTTAGAAATATTTTTTTCTGTTTCCTGATTGTGATACAAAGCTCTCTCAGCGATATAAAGGAGTCATGTGGTATATGTCTCGGCCTGTGCCACTTTTTCCCTCCGTCAGGCTCCTGTTCCTTCCTTTCCACACAGTGGCTACTGATTGCTCTGAGTCTACCTCAGGCCTGTCCAGTCATGGAGAAAATTACTTTGATGAACACATGCGCAGTAAGCCATTGCTTACATAATGAGAAACTACTCCCAGGATAATTTATAAAGACTACCTACATAAAGAATCAGTGTTTAAACAGATTCAATGAGTTTCTATCACCTAGTGTCATAGTGGGTATTTATATTTACACAGAAGTCCTTTCCTGGTATCACAACAACAAAACAATGCTGAAAAAAAGTATTCAATGTAAGATGAAAATATATTTCTAGAACAACTTTCTGTTTTCTATATACATTAGAAGAAGGGAACAGTGACAAGTTAGGTTTTCTATTGTGAAAATGCAACTAAAGGTCAATTTAAGTTTCTCAAACTTGTGCTGTGGGACAACTAACCCCAACAGGGGCTTTCATTTTAATTTTCCATTCAGATTACATGCCAGTGGTGGCAGTTTGGTGGCTGTGCCTCTGGTCCGGGCTGTGGTCATTGTTCAGATCTGTACTGTCTTCTCAGAGATTCTGGCTGAAGGAGCAGCCCTGCCCAGAACATGCGGTTGTCACAACAAAGGGCAGGGACAGAGGGGCAAAGTGAAACCAGGTGGGCACATTTTGGACTTCTGCCCAGAAACGGTGCATTTCACATCCACTCATGTATTATTATCCAGGACAAGTTTTGTGGCAAATTCTGACCAAATGGGGGAGAAATAATCCCCGCTACAAGGAGTCATGGCAGGGGTGTCAAATATTGAGACCAAGGTGGCAAAAATTACCATAGTGAATGATGTGACAGGAATGTAGTTAATAGTAAAGACGTGTCCTTGTCTTTTTTAAGTTCCTCGTGGGGACTAGGAGCTCAGGCTTTGGAGTCTAATCGTCTTGATGAGACACCTTCTCAGGCACTCATTCACTATTTAGTTTTTCTCAGAAACTCCCTGTGCCTTAGTTTTCTCATCTGAAAATATATAAAAAAACCTTCCTCACATCTTTAAGTATTAAGTGAGATTTTAAATGCAAATCTCCTGAATATCCTTTTAGAAGTTTTAAGCCACTTCACACATTAATATGCTTTCCATCTCTCTCTCATCCATCATCTCCACACATCAAACCACTAATTTTTTTTTAAAAAAAAATTCTGGAAAGTACTGGTGTATGCAATTTAAATAGTCGTTTTTAATAATATTTTGCATAAATCACTCTGGTCCTTAATCAACTTAAATGACCTTATTTTCTTTCTATCATTTGTCACATTGTTCCTACAAGTGTGTGTTTTATGAAAACAATTAATCCAGGAAGGGAGTCCAGGAATTCCATAGAAACTGATGTGGCAGCCATTTCAAGCGGGCAGGTCAATGTTCTGATGATTTTTCTAATGCTTATAACTTATTACCAAATCTTCCTGTACTTCCTAGTGTGAATTTTCACATATAATTTTTATTTCATTCTAAATTATTAGCCAGTAGCACGAGGTTGTTGTTAGGTTATCTAAATTAAGAAAATGTTATATTGGCTACAATGATCATCATAAACTGGAGAGATGAGCTACATGTTGAGCCTGGAGCTATTTCCAGGAGATGTTAAGAGGCAAAATTTTAGAAGCTAAATATATTTGAAAAAAATAAAAGGAACCTTAGAACATAGTATTAAATTAAAATGTCTAACCAGAACCTTCACATTACTTTCATTTATTCTAATGTTCATTGTTTAGAAAAAGTGGTTCCTAGAATGGAATTGTATCAGTTACTGAGAGACTGGAGACATTTCCTCCTTCGGTGAGTCTGGGTCATGGACAGACTGATGAGGTTCTAGAGAACCCAAAAAGCCCAACAGTCGAACTTGTGTGCAGAATGAGCTATTTGCCAGCTATCAGGACTATGCTGGTGTATGAGCTAGAGATCCCCCACACTGTCATGGAAATTACTAGAGGAGGAGAGAAGTGTTAGACAAACATTTAGAGAGGAGCTGACATATGAAGATAAGACATGAAGACAGCTTAAAGACAAACAAATGTGCTAAAAATTATCCTTGGAAATTTCTCAAATGGACCAAAAGTATAGGACTCACCTTATGACATCTGAACTTTTACTGCTCTCATCTTTTTGGAAGAAATAATTTATCAAAAGTTCTTTTTTTTTTTGCGGTACCGGGGATTGAACCCAGGGGATATCTACCTCCGAGCTACATTCCCAGCCCTATTTTTTATACTTTATTTTGAAACCGGGTCTCACGAAGTTGCGGAGGCCTCACTAAGTAGCTGAGGCTGGCCGCGAACCCGGATCCTCCGGTCTCAGCCTCCCAAGTACTGGGATTACAAGCGTGCGCCACCACGCCTGGCTTATCAAAAGTTCTATGTTGGAGCTCTACACATATTTTAGACATTTGCCAATGATTTACTTGGATTTCTCTAGTATTGTTTATGCTGGGGATGAGGCATATGAAGAACTGTTGAAATGGGGGTGGGAATGATTGTGATTTGATTTGCGATTAGGAAATTGAATGTGTTGTGTCTAAAAATGCATTCACAGGAAGCAGGAGGCAAGATTCCCAAGAACTACCAGGTGCTGGGGAAAGGAGAAGTTGGAAGGTCTTATGTATTATTGGTACTGTGCACCTAGAATCTCTATGCTATTTGTTGATCAACAGCAATAATAACTGGAATATAATTTGGAATATTTTAATATTTCTGATTATTTGGAATGTGTTTATTTGAAAATGGTCCTTGAATAGGCAAAAACACTTAACTTCTGGCTTTGTATTATATACATTTTCATAAAATAGAAGCAATAGACAGCAATTAATGTAGTTGTTTTGATATTTTTTTCTTCAAAAGATACATACCCAAATTTGAGACAACACATTCTGGCTGTAAAACAAAATACAATGGATTGCCATAAATTGTTACATTTCCAGTTTCTTAATATGTATGATAGTCTAATTAACTTAAAGTGAAAAATACTGAGATGATTTGAGTTAATGATAAAACATTGTTGCCTACAAACACGAATAAATGTCTTCCAGCCATGATTGCTTAATTTTGCAAGAATTTTGTTATTACAAAACTATGATCCCATCGTGATAATCAAGTTTCTAAAAGAAACCTATTAAGTTTCAATTCAGCAAGAGAATTAAAGGAATATGAGAAAATAAAACTCTATTAGGGATGTGATTATGTCACATTAATTCTTTGCTTTAAAGGCTTTTTTTTTAGAGTTCCATTTCATACTCAAAATACTTATGTGTATGGAAAGATGATTCATCTCACATCAAACGTTGTACCATAGTTTCTTTTTCTGTCTCCATTACTTTATGTCACTAGGAGATCAGTATTTAAATATCTGGTAACAGATACATACATAAGAAATAAAATAGACAGCATAGGCCACATAAAATAAATTTTTGAAGGTTCACTGTCATTTATATTATGATTTTTCTTGAGTTTATTATTTATTTTTTTACTAAAATGCCCTTCATGGCCAGGCATGGTGGCGCACACTTGTAATCCCAGTACTTGGGAGACGTAGACTGGAGGATCCGGGTTCGCGGCCAGCCTCAGCTACTTAGTGAGGCCCTCTGCAACTTTGTGAGACCCGGTTTCAAAATAAAGTATAAAAGAAAATAGGGCTGGGGATGTAGCTTGGAGGTAGAATGCCCCTGGGCTCAATCCCCAGTACCGCCAAAAAAAAAAAAATGCCCTTTATTTTTGCCCCAGGAACAAAGACCAGAATACTACTAATTTTCATGGTGTTTTAAATAACTCAAGAATAGGATAGTTTAGTTCCTCTTACAGATTACTAAATAATTCATTAGACATTCTTCCTGGAATACTTCTACTTTTCAGTTGTGCTATTTTTACCTTGAAATGATTTGAGGTACACATCTCAGTCCCCAAACCATGTCTCATTTGAGGGGTATTGGAGGCTGGTAGATGACCTGCAAGAGAAAATGTCTTCAAACCAGTTCAGACCATTAGCCTGTCTTTGACCCTTGGCAACAGGAAGTGGAGTCTTTTCTTTAGCATTTACTAAATATTTTATTCCTTTTACTTTGTGTGAATTCAAAATTGTTTTAAAATGTGTGTATTTCCATCCATGTTCTCACTTCTACCCTCCCTCTGCAACTGCCTGGCTCATGCCTCCCTCAAGAGCTGGGAGAAGAGGAAGGTGACCCCTGATGGTAATGTTAACGCTGACATGAGCACATGAGCATCTTCCAGAAGTTACTGGAAACAGAGAGAAGCATCCTTCCTGAGGAGGGGACCAAGCCTTAACATATGGCCTTATGGAGACACCCAAACAATGGCAGAGGGCGTAGTTAATCAACATAAAGATGTAAAATCAGAATCCTAGGTTAGATCACATAGTGAAGATTATAAGACCAAGCGGAGTCAAGTCAAGAAAGGATCGACGGCTATCAGAGAACCATGGACCAATGAGTATCAGGATTATATGCTTAAATTATAATCAAGTTTTCATCTGTAACATTGGCCTGTTTGCTTATTTCATCTTTTTTTTTTTTGCGGTACCGGGGATTGAACCCTGGGGCGTTCTACCTCCGCGCTACACCCCCGGCCCTATTTTTTTATACTTTATTTTGAAACCGGGTCTCACGAAATTGCGGAGGGCCTCACTAAGTAGAGAGAGAGAGAGAGAGAGAGAGAGACAGGGGGAGAGAGAGAGAGAGAGAGAGAGAGAGAGCGAGCTGAGGCTGGCCGCGAACCCGGATCCCCCGGTCTCAGCCTCCCAAAATACTGGGATTACAAGCGTGCGCCACCACGCCCGGCTTATTCCATCTTAAAGCAATAGGATGTGCATCAGGGTCACACTGAGAGAGACAGATGCATCTGGTTAGTGACCAACAATGACCTCACTTTGACATGGCTACCTTTGTTTACCATTTGTGAAATAATTATACATCTCACTATAGTCTGCATAATAGGTAGAAAAACAAAAACCTACATATAATTAGAGGTATAATTATCTGATTCTTTTTTTAGTAATTTTCTCAAACTACATTATTCCCAGCTTTGCTCAACTTTGGAGCAATTTTCAAACTTTTTCTCTCACTTTTTTCATTTTCTATATGTGATAACTAAGTCATAGAGCTTTTTCTCCTAAAAGTTTCTGAAAGAGTTATTCTTCCCACTTTAGTCATCATGCTACTTTTGAACTTATCAAAATGTACTGGAATGAATATATATATATATATACACACACACACACACACACACATAGTCTGTCATTCTGTAGCCTCCAGGAAAATGTGAAGTGCTGTAGAACCAGGGTGATGTTTTATTCTCTTTGCAGTAGGTTTTCAAAGCAGAGTGGAGGATAAATGAATGATTAAATGATTCCCTTTTCATTTGCACAGTCCAAACTATGGAATAGTGTGACATGGCTTTATTTCAACAAATATCAAATATGTATTCAGCATTATGTACTAGTGTAGGAGACAGGAGTAGAGCCACCAACAGATAAGATCCTTTCCTAATTAACTCCATCTCAACTTCCTCTCTTATTTGTACCATGCTTGACTAGCACATATATATGGGATAACTTTTTTCATCTCAGGACAGTAGCTAAATCTGAATTTAAATGATTCCAAATGAAAAAGTATGTTACACTATTCCCATCCTCAAACTGGAAACAAATATGCTGAGCAAAATACCTGTTAACTTTGTTTTACTGTTGATCTTCTCCCCTCCCTTGCTCCCTTCCTTCCCCTCCTGCCCCCCCTTTTCTTCCCCCCCCCTTTTTCTTTTCCCCCCTTGCTTTCCATCCTTTTTCTTCCCTCCACCTTCCCCCAAACCTCTAGGCATGGTTGGTTTTCAGGAGAATCCTATTGCAGTTTTAAAAGATCAGATAATTCCAAACCTACTTAAGCTATTTCAAGCATAGAGAAGAAGAAATACTTTCAAACTCCCATAACACACAAAGTGTAATCTAAGATTTCTCTAAGAAAGTAAACAACCAAATAAACTAACTGAAATATTGATGTAAATCTTCTGAATTCTAAAAACCATCTATCAGGACCTAGCCACACAATAGTAAATGACTTATGGTGAAGAGAGGCTTATCTTAGTAATGCAAGGGTGGTTCAATATTAAGAATTTCATTAATCCACGTTAATATGTCACATTAATAGAATTATAGAGAAAAGTCATATGATCCCACTGATGCTAAAAAGGTATTTAAGAAAATTTATAACAAATTTACATTAAATGTCTCCTCTATCCCCCAGCTCTCTCACACACTGACAAAACACACACACACACACACACACACACACACACACACACACACACTCCTCAAGACAGAGTCATAATACGAAACCGCAAGAAAAAGAAAGAAAAGAAACTTTACTATAAAATTGGGAGTACCACGAGAATGTCCACTACTTCTACTAATATTTAAAATTCTGTTGAAGATTTCAGTTAATACAATTTTAGTAGAAAAGCATAATAATTAGAAAATAGGACCAAATATCTTTATTTGCATATATAATTATGTTTACCAGAAAATATCAATAGATCTACTTAAAAGAGAATTTGTAAAGTAGATCACTCTATTACCCTCAAATAGCATTTTCATATAATATAGTTACAAAATATAAATAAAAAGATATAATGTAAGAAAAGACCCATTTACACTAACAAATTAAGAGTAATGTATTAAGACAAAAACACAACAAGAAATACATATGAATAACATACATGAATTAAACCATAAAACACTACTGGCAGATAAAAATGATCCGGGCAAATAGAAATCAATGCCCTCTAAGTACTTGGCTACAGGATCTCAGTATCACAAAGACATCAACCTATCATATTCATTTAGGGAATTAAAGCAAACCCAGTAAGAATAATATTTTTCTGTATGCATAAAATTTGAATAAAAATTCATTTGATAGAATACCCCAATAGGTGTAGAGAGGACATTTTTTAATAAGGAGTGCATCCAGGAGGACTGCCCTTCGAGATATTAAAACACACTCTCCTCGAATGAGCATCATTTCATATTGACAAGTGTTGAGTCAGACTGACCATTGAAACAAGAAAGAAGATCCCCAAATAGGACCATTTGCTAATAGAAATTTAGAATGCCAAACCAGTACGACTTGAAATCATTGAGGAAAAGAATAACTTTAAAAGAAGTGATAATGGTATATACTAAGATCAAAATGTATATAGTAAAACTAGATTAATGCCTTATATTATATGCGGGGATAAATTCCAAGTGAGTCAGAGACATACATATAAAAATAAAAATTCATGAAAATAGCAAAATAGGTGAATTCTTATAGAACTTAGAAGTGGGAAAATTCCTCATAAATATAATTGAACTATGATGGTTCTAATCTCATCAGTGGATGAATGCACTGATGGCTTTTTTGGTGGGAGGGAGTGGCTGGAGGGGCCGGTCACTGGGAGTGTGGCTATAGGGACTCTATCTGTCTCTCCTCCCTCCCCTTCTTCTCTCTCTGCTCTGGCCTCCATGAAGTGGGAGCCGCATCCCTCCATGTGCCCTGCTGCCGCCTGCACCGCTGCATTTTATGCCTGAGAGCCAGCCCTATGGATGGGAACCTCTAAAACCATGAGATCCAATGAATCTTTCTTCCTCTAAGCTGTGCTGTTGGATATTTAAATCACACAGGTGGGGATGCTGACTGAAACAGGTGCTCTAATAATGGGCGCATGTATATTTAGAACTGTTAGCTTCTCTTGTTGAATTGACCCCAGACATAGAAATCTTCCTTATCTTTTTTTATTTCTTTTGATTTAAGGTCTGTTTTATCTGATATAAGTATAGATACTACTACTTTCTTTGGGTTCCATTTGTATGGAATATATTATTCTATCGCTTCATTTTCATTTTATGTGTGAACTTAGAGGTAAAGTGAGTTACTTGTAAGCAACATATAATAGTTGAGTCTTTTTAAAAAATCAATGTAGTCACTCTGTATGACTTAATTGGAGGATTTAATCCATTGACATTTAAGGTAATTATCAATAGGTTAAATCTTACGACAACTATTTAGTAACTTGTTTTCTAGTTCTATTGTACTTTCATTATTTTTTTTCTCACTCTCTTATGGTCTTTTGTGGTTAAGTGATTTGTTTTAGAACTATGTTCTGATTCTTTACTTATTATTATTATTTTTTATTATAGATGTTTGCTTTGTGGCTGCCATGAGGTTTATAAAAACATTGCTTGATTATAACAATGTATTATGAAATGATAATAACTTGATTGTAAAGAAAAGAAATAGACAAAAAAGAAGCAGACATATCCTAATTAAAAAAAAAAAACCTCTATCTGGTACTACTGAATTCCTCCCCACATTTTGGATTTTTGTTGTCTCAATTTACATTTTTCTGTGTTGCCTATCTCCTAACTTGTTAATTGTAGGTATTATTAATTTTGATCGTTTTGGGTTTAGTCTTCATATTACAGATATGAGTGTTTATGTACCATGTTTACAATATTAGCCTATTCTGAATTTGTCTGCCTAGTTACTCTTACTGGTAAGGTGACTTTTATACTTTTTGATGTTTTCTTCTTATTCATGAATTCTCTCTCAATTTGAATAACTCCCTTTAGCATTTTTGTAGGATAGGTCTGGTAGAGATATATTCTCTGGGTTTTATTTATTGGAGAATGTCCTCATCTCTCCTTCACTTCCACAAGTTAACTTTGCTGGCAGTGTTTTTCTCCCTCCCCTCCTTTAATACTTTGAAAATGTCATTTCCCTCTCTCATGGCCTGTAAAGTTTCTGTTGAGAAGTCTTCTGTGAAGCACATTGTGAAATCCTTATGTGTTATTTGTTTTTTTTTCTTTTGCTACGTTTATCTTTCAGTTTTGAGATTTTTCTTGTTTTTTTTTTTTGGTGGTACTGAGGATTGAACCCACAGGCATTTTACCTCTGAGCTACATTACCAGCGCTTTTTATTTTTTGAGTTTTTTGAAAAGGTCTTGCTAGGTTGTTGAGAGTCTCGGTACATCATTGAGGCTGTCCTCTAACCTGTGATCTTCTTGTCTCAGCCTCCAATACTGGGATTACAGCTATGCTCCACCACACCTAGCTTGAGATCTTGATTATGTTTTTGGGTAGACACGGTTGAGGTAAACCTGGATGGTGACCTTTAACCCTACTATACCTGGATATTTGAATCCTTCTCTAGGTTTAGGAAGGTTTCCATTTTGAATAATCTTTCTACCACTTTGGCATTCTCAAGTCGTTTTGAACCCCAATAATTCAGATATTTGCTCCTTTGATTCTGTTCCAGAGTTCCTGTAGGCTTTCTTTATATTCTCCTTTTCTTCTCTGTGTTCTCCTCTGTGTATGTGCAAACACCCTGTCTTTAAGCTCACTAATTATCTCTTCTGTTTGATATATTCTGCTATTGTTGCCTCCTATTGTGTTTTTAATTTTACTCAGTGTTTTTCCAGCTTTTGTTTCATTCTTAAACATTGCTTCCATCTCTTTGTTAATTATCTCTGTTAGAATATTGAAAATTTTCTGGAGGCTGGTTGAGTTTCCTTGAAACAGCTGTTTTAAATTCTCTGAGAGTTCACTCATACTGATTACTAATCTGGTTGGTTTCCGGTACTTTGCGTATTAGCCGAGGCCGAGGTTTCCTGAAAGCTCTTTATGACTGGCGAACAATATCATCTTAGCAGTGCAGGATTAGCTATTAATTTCAGGCTTTGTAATCTGGGTTTTTGGGGTTTATGATTTTCCAGAAATTCTAAGCAGGTTTTCTCTGAGCCTGTAGCCACTTCTCTATTTTAGCGCTAGATGGCGCCCTAAACCTAGATTTACCGCAGTCCACTGCCAATGTGTTGTCACTGTTTCAGCACTAGAGTGGATTCAAACACAGGTTTGTCTCAAATCCAAGGTCAGTGTGTTGTACAACATGAACTGGGGGAGTACCTGAAAATGGATCGTCCATCCCCCACGCCTCTCCCTGGGGCTGGCATCGGTCCAGACCCCTCATTCAGTCACTAGCTTAGGGTCTGACAATGCAGGATTCTGCTCAGATCTGGGCAGCATCACTGGGATGGGACAAGCCCCGGGTTTCTATGTCACACCTGTGGCCACCAGTGGCATTAAGCTGTGCCATATGCTGAGCGCACAGCCTGCGAAGACAAGCAGAGTGCTGGAGAAGGACCAGGGCCCACACTGCTTTGGCTGCCTACTGCTGAGGTGTCCTTATGGCCAAAGGTGATGCTGGCTGGAATAGAAGTCAGATAGGCTGGGGCTGCAAGTCTCTACCTGGAACTGGGGCTGTTCTTGAGGTTCCATCTACAGGCAAAAGCCTGGGGATGAAGGCCCTTAGGACCTGCCCATGTTAGGTTTTACTAGTGTAGCACTGAATTCTGAGGTCAAGCTCTACACTAATTTCTTTATCCTACTTTGAGTTAATGGAGTTTTGCTTCACGCTGTGCTGCCAGAGGTTGGATGTTGGGGTAATGTTGGCGAAGGCCATCCCTTGGCTACCAGCCTGATGTTAAGCTGGGTCACCCTAAGCCTCACATCTGTGAGCATGTGCAGTCTCAGAGGACATCCAGGCATGCAGGCAGAAAAACTAATCTCCTCTACCAGGGTGCAGGCCTCTGTCTGCTTCCAAGGCCAGACTAGAAGCTCCATCTGCAAGCATCCCCCAAATAAGAAACTGATAAACTGTTTGGAGAAATCGTAATGGTGTTGGCGCTATTGGTATTGCCTTTCTGAGACTTTTTCTATGTGCATTGTGGGATAATCAAATGAGTAATTATAATAGTGTCATTGAGAAGTGATGTTTCTGGCAATTCTGAAGAGATATGGATGTAGCATTGATAAGGTTGATGAGCATCCACCACATCCTGATACTGGGTCTAAATAACATTTTCCACTAAAGAGTAATCAGGCTGTTTGGAGAACTGGCCGTTCCCAATATAGGGCAGAAATTATGATTTGGGGACATTTTATCATATCAAAAATAAAGGCAACTATCAAAGACCACTAGAGTTATGTCAAAATGACCCAGAAACCAACATGAATACCATGCCAGGATAATTTGGTCATTAATTGAGATAACTACAAGGGATTGAAATCAACTATGTTGAATTCTTGATGTTATAAAATTACTAAGATTTTTAAAAACTCATTTTTGGTTTTTTGAGAATACTACTGAAGCATTTTTACTATTTTGAACTCTAGTAGATAGGTAAAGAATCAGTAAGTTATCCTCTTTTCTTTTTCATAAAATCCTACCTCAAGGTAACCAAATACTTGATGAAAGAAGTCTCTCTTTTTAGAACAATTTCAGCAAATAAACAAAGGGAAAATAATAGGAGTAGATTACCATATTCAGTTGCTGTAAGTATCACAAAAGGAGAGGAGATTAGAATTGTGTCTCTTGATGAAAGTTCACAAAGTCAGCATGAAGAAATCTTTAAAAAACTCCACCCAAGTCTCTAGATATAACTAATAATTGCCAGAAGATACAAGGAACAGAGAAGTACCTTAAATGATAACACAAGCATGCAATCATCAAATTGCAGACCTTGTAAAACTACAGATGACATATGATCCAGTTCTTTCAACTGGGTCAAGCTAAAATGCATTTTCAAGATAAAATAGAAGGGGAGGCAGGCGATATGTTGGGAGAGACTATAAATTAAGAAAATTAAGAGATATGTCAGTAAATCTCAATCTCTACCTCTCATGGGTTCCATTTCAAAGAAATTAATAAAAATAAAACTGTAAGAGAGAGAATTATGAAAAAATGATTGTGGCATAATTAATATAAAGGAACTCTAGTAATTATATTCAGTGACATCATAATATTGTGCTTATGCTTATCTTTACAGAAATTATCACTATATGCGTGTGTGTATGCTCAAATATGTGCAGATTAAATGCTATAATGTCTGGGATTTGCTGCAAAACAATCCAGGGACTGGGGAGGAAATGGATAATGAATAGAAAAAAATAGGTTTGTGTATTGATAATTGCAAAGATGGGGTGATGCGTACACCTATTTCATTATACACTATTCTTTTTTTTTGTGGTACTGGGGATTGAACCCAGGGGCATTCTACCTCCGAGCTACACCCCCAGCCCTATTTTTTATTCTTTATTTTGAAACAGGGTCTCACTAAGTTGCGGAGGGCCTCACTAAGTAGCTGAGGCTGGCCGCGAACCCGGATCCTCCGGTCTCAGCCTCCCAAGTACTAGGATTACAAGCATGTGCCACCATGCCCAGCTTGCATTTTTTATTTTGAAACAGGGTCTCACTAGGTTGATGAGGGCCTCTCTAAGTACATTTAATTTACATGTGCTTTCATTCATGTCTTTTTCAGTAATGGGATTACAAGCATGTGCCACCACTCCAGGCTCATGATACACTATTCTTTCATGCTACATGTGCCTGATAATCTCCAGAACAAAAATATAAGAAATAAAACAAAGTATATGCAAAATTAAAGTTAACTGCAGCTATTATATAAAAGGTAGGAGGCAGATGAATTAATTTAAGAGTGTTCTGTGAATCTAAGATTATCTGGAAAGAACTATGAAGTATAATCTACATTAATAAATCCAGGATAACTGTTACAATCTCTAGGATAATACCTTAAGAACAGCAAAGTATGTGTAACTTAGAAGCTAGTAGAATGGAAATTGCAAAATAATAAAAGAAAAAATTAATTTAAAAATGGCAAGAATGAAACATGGATATGCAACCCATAGAAAAAATAGGAAAATGGCAAACTTGTGGTTATAAATTCAAATATATCCATAATTAAATATGAGTAGATTATCACAATTAAAAGACAAAGGCTCTGTTAATATATTTTGGAAAGATTGTATGTTGCATATGAGCACACTTTAAATATTAACAAACAGAATCATTTAAATTAAAATGGATGAAAATATATATATACCCTGCCAACACTAATCAAGAGGAACTGAGTTCAGCAATATTCAAATTAGACAAAGTTTTTCTTTAAGATAAAAATAGCTCCTAGTCATAGAGATATATCATAATAATTAAAGGATGAATACATTAGAAAACTACAATAATTCCAAGTTTGTGTTAGCTAAATACTATTGCTTCAAAAATATAAAACAAAAATTTAAAGAACTAAAAGGATAAGCAGATAAACCCATAATCATCATTCACCTCTTAGAAACTGATGGAAAAATTTAAAGAATCAATCATAATACATAAGATCAGTGCAATCAACAAGCATTTTTTTCTTCTTTGACACACAAGAAAGCTGCACAGAGCAACAACATATGAATGCTGCTTGTCAGTTGCATACTAGAATGCTTGGGAAAATTGACCACATACAAGATTATTAAAAAGTCTTAGCTAACTATAATTAACTTAATTATTGTATGGTTATTAAGCTAAATCAATTTTTAAAATTATAAATTCAGTAGCAAATTTCCAAATAACCAATAAGTGAAAGAAATATATTGAGAATTAGAAAATATTTATCAACTAAATGATCCTCAAAGTGTACTAGAACTTGAGGGATGAGGCTGAAGCTGTGCTCAGAAAGCATTACAGACTTAATTTTTTTTTAGAAAACATGAAAAGCAGAAAATCAATTTTCTTAGTCTTTATTCCTGAAGTTAGGAAAAGAGTAGCACAAAGGGTAACAAAAAATAGCAAAGAACCTAGGGTCGGGAGTGATGGAGAGATTGATGGTCAAAGGAACAGAACCTCCGTTAGGCCACGGGAATTGTTTTAAAAAATTCTATAGCACAGTGTGGTGAATATAGTTGATAATAGAACATTTCATATTTCAGAATTGCTATGAAAATAAATTTCAAAAGTTCTTAACCACAAAAAATGTTAAGTGTTTGAGGTGATTGATATGTTAACTATCTTGATTTAATTATTACACACTGTATTAATAAATATAACCTTGCTTTGTAACATATAAATTATTCAATTACAATTCTCAATTTGCAATAAAAATATAAGATTCCAGAGTAATTAAACAAAAACATATAATAGAAAAAATACACAATGCCATAACCTGATTACTTGAATAGATGACTAAACTGACTAAAAAAATTTAAAAAAGAGTTAAGGCAGAATTTACCACCATTTAGATTAAAAACTAGAAGGATATCACTTAAAGAACTAATGACAACAAAATATAAGACTATAGAATGAAAACTAACACATGCCAATACATTTGAAAATGTGTACCAGATGAGCACATTTCTTAGTAATCTTATTTCTCCAAGATTGACACAGGAAAAAAATTTTAAAAAATCTCAATAGCATTATGTCTACTAAAGTGACTGAATCTGTATTAAATATATTTTCACAAAGTACTTCAGATTCGAATGTATCATTGATAAGTTCTCCAAATATTATGAAATTAATAACACCAATCATATACAAATGCTTCCAAAGAATAGAGAGTAATATTTTCTTGTTCATTTTATGAGCCTAGCTTCTCCTTATTGTAAAACATAGTAATAAATAAATAAATAAATGCCAATGTCTTATCATGAATATAGAGATTTTAAAAAATAATTCTTTATTATCATGCTGAGTTGACTCCAGGCATGTGAAAATAATTACATTAAAAATCAATTGTTAGCCGGGCATGGTGGCGCACGCTTGTAATCCCAGTACTTTGGGAAGCGGAGACTGGAGGATCCGGGTTCGCGGCCAACCTCAGCTCTCTCTCTCTCTCTCCCTGTCTCTCTCTCTCTTTACCTAGTGAGGCCCTCCGCAACTTCGTGAGACCCGGTTTCAAAATAAAGTATAAAAAAATAGGGCCGGGGGTGTAGCTCGGAGGTAGAATGCCCCTGGGTTCAATCCCTGGTACCGCAAAAAAAAAAAAAAAAAAATCAATTGTTAGATATCAGCACCTTAATAAAATAAAGGAGAAAATAAAATTTATTTCAATATATGTGGGGAATGTATTTAACAAAATTCAATATGTTTTCATGATAAAAATGGTTGGTCAACTAAAAATTGAATAGGCCTTCCTTAATTGGATACAGAGTTTCCATAAACAAAACATTCCTATGGACAACTATGTTAGCAAAGTATTGGCAGTTTTATCATGTAATGAGAAAAAGATTCCTGCTACTATTATTGATCTTCAATGTTACTCAGAAGGTACTAGTCAATGAAATAAGGTGAGGAAAAAGATGCATATGTAGAAGCATAAGAAATTGTTGTACACATAGAATATGCAAAGATTATCTAGAGAATACTGTTAAAATTAATAAGCAAATTTAGAAGGTCAGCTACTACATCAGTAAATATACCAGTAATGAACATTTAGGGAATGATATGTCTACAATAGTGCCATTTAGAGTAGTATCAATACTTTTTACAACGTAATATTTGTGGCTTAAATATAATTTTATTACATATATGTTATATACATATGTATATTATATACACACATATATATAATATATATTATATATATATATAATAAATATATATATATATATATATAAATATATATAAACAGGATTACGACCAAAACTGATATTTCTGAGCAGTGCAAAAGGAAGAATTTCTCCAAAAAATCATGTGGAGTTAATCGATGCTTATGTGGGGATGAAGAAATCTTGATTACTATTACTAGCAGGTACCCCATAAAGTCCATTTCAAAGGTATTAAAAACTAAATGTAAGTGGTAAAACAACAAAACAATGAAAAAAATGTCACTTAGTAGGACACACAGAAGTATGTCTACATGGCTGAGGAGTAGGTAAAGATTTCTTCAACAGGACAGAAAAAGCACAAACTATAATATAGATGTAGTCTCTTTGGGAACTTATAAGTCACCCCCCCATAACCTCACAAATGAGGACTCCAGAGCACAGAGAGGATACATTGAATACAGGCTGAAAAATCTTTTAAAATTTTCTCCATTTTACAGAGAGCGCTCAGCACTGAGATCTCTGGTAACTTGTCCAGAGTGACAGAGCTGGTACATGGAGAACTGGGATTCTATCAGAAACCTGAGTCCAGGGCCCGCCCTTGGAACCTCCATCCCAAACACGGGAAGCTAGAGTTACAATTTCTGTGTTTTAGCATCACTTCAAATCACTAAGAATTGTAGCATCTAAGGTTTTCTTGAGGATTGATATTCAAAATTTTGGCACTTATTAGAAATGAATAAACAGTTAAATTCAATTTTATATTTTGTAATGGTCCTTCTTCAGACAATTTTACAGCATTGCATGCCTTTTTAAACATTCCTATAGTGCTTGATGTTGTGCACTGTATAACATTTATCTTGAATTTTCCAATTCTATTGTATGTTATTTCATAGGTACACATTTTGTTCCACAATTGTCACAATAAGTCTTCCTTAAATAAACTTATGATACTTTATCCTTTTATGGTACTTGATCTGGGTTGTATATTTATTAAATGTATTACATATTCATCTTTGACTTGCCATCTTTGTTTGAATGTTATTTTCCTGGATAGGTATTTTTACTCCAGAATTAGAATGTCCTCCAAGGCAGTCCTTATTATTTTACTTTATATTTCGTGTTGGTTGGAGCACTGTGTTTCCACATCCCTTTAGAGCTTCATATGAATTGGTATGCATCTAACACAACTCTACCTGTAGTGCTGAAAGAATAAATGTTCACTGTAATATAGCATTGGGAAACCAGTTCACAAGTGACCTTCAGACATTTCATCCCCAGGATTGAAGGTCATCTTGAGGTTTTGTATTTTACTTATTATTATGTCTAACTATTCTAGGAACTAAGTAACAAATAAGTCAGCACTGTTTTATGAGATCCTTCCAAATGATGCTTAGGAGTTTTCAGTGATAGGGAAGAAATTACTCACAGTCTCTACCACTGCTTTCTCTAATTTAGGTTCAGTGATTGAGTCAAATAACCAATTTTAGAAGCATAAAACAAATCTCACAGGCATTCTATCATATGTGGGGCCATGTATTTCCCTGGCTGACAGACCGTTAGTTCTATAATTCACTCTATCGTAGAAGTTTGCTAATTAGCATTTGTTTACAGCATTTTAAGTAGCTCTGTTTAATTACGGAAAACTTGGACTGTATGTTGTGCTTTATAGCCCACAGAGTATTGTTTTCAATGCTTATTAACTGATGACAGTGAAGGATGAGGATGAAGATTTCTTAATTAATTACCAGATATTATATGTATGCTTTGGATAGTACAATTAAGGGTAACCTAGAGTAATTTTGAAAAATGCTAGGAGGACGTCCTGAGACTTGTCTTCATGAAAACGTGCTCTCTTTAATATTCAGTGTATTTTTGGATTTCTTTATTTTTAAAATAGGATTAATTAAATCTTCTCTCTAGCTTCCATGAAGGATGTTGGAAAGATAATTTTTAAAAAAAATGCTTCATAGTGTACCTTAAAATTCTTTGAGAAGGTTGATGAGGAAAAATAACATATAAGTAAAAAGTCTTGTTATTGCAAAATAATGTGATATGGAATGGCAGTATACTTGTATTAAACACACACACACACACACACAAAGAAAACAGAGTGACTTGCACCGAATATCACCTCATTACTAATTCTTTGCACTTGTACTAATTTCTACACTATTCAAGACCCTCAGTGGGCTTGTGAATAGATTTTTGAAAAGAGATATAATAGTTATCTATATATAGTGATTTTCAATTGATAACCACTTTGGATATCTGCATAATATAAAATTTGTTGGAAAATTAGATGTTTAGAATATAGAAATGCATTGGACATTACCTTGGGGAGAGAAAGCTGGGTGGTGAATAGTTACAAAGGTTATTAAGAAAAATTCAAGTATGTATTAATTCAAATATTTCCATATGCTTATTGCTGCTAATGTCCAAATTAGCTGAAAGATTAACTTTTGATTTATATCTTGGGAAGTGGATGTTTTATTAAATTATGAAGTTGAGGAAGTATGAAGACAATATGTTCTTTAGCCAGGAAAGCAAAAAGTAACACTTTTTTTCCTTGTTTTTCATCAGTCTGACTGGTAATAGAGTTAAATAATGGTATCTTGCTAAAAGTATTCTTTATCACCTGAAGCATTCTCTAGATGTTTTCTACAAGATTTTCATGACTTATAAATCCCCACAAGGTCCGTGCACTTCTTAAGGGGCTCTGCGATAGAATACATTGTCGGAGATGATTATCTGTGCTTGTCATTTCACCCGAGGCCCCCTGTCAATCTGTCCTTACTAGATGTTCAGACACTGCATCTAATTTGTACCTGAAGGCATATGCAGGAGAATAATACTTACCAAAATGTAATAAGATGGATGCAATGGTAAAACTAATGTATTTGTTAGGACATCAACTAGGGACCACAAGTCTTACTTTCTTTAACACGCTTCTTGTGCTATTGTTAAACAGTATATATTTGAAGATCAACTGAGCATCTGAGTAATCTCAGAAGTCAGTATTTTTTACTTAACACTTTCAGGCGGCTGTCTTTTCCTTCATCATTTCTAGTGGTGTTCTGACATGTATGAATGAAGGGATTTCATGGGGGAAAAGTTGCACCTCTAAAGGTAAGGTTATTAAATACGTGAAGAGAAAGAGGGCTTTTAAAAATATTTTTTAAGTCAGCAAACACAATAGACATTTCAACTGCATAGGCAGATCAATTTATTTCTGCTTTTACAGATTAAAATAAATTGGTGGTGGAAGTGGTAGGCTACAGTCATAAATACATCATAATCTCTCTGAAATACTTACACTGAATTTTACTTTTTGGATAACTGGAAAATATATATCCTTATTATCAATTATGAGTTCTTGTCAAAATAACTTAAAGCTCTGTTTTCATAAAGTTTATCTTGACTAAAATTATTGGAACATTTCTGTTAACAAGTGTAGTTTATTTTGGTATGACTAGTCTAAAATAATGATTGTTAGCTGGAGGTGATTCAGCCCCCAAGGAGCCATTTGGCACTATGTAGATACAGTTTTGCTGGTCGCCACTTGAGGGGATGCTACCAGAATCTTACAGGTGAAGGGTAGGGGTCCTGCTAAGGTCAGACCTTTGAAGCAAAGGCCAAAACATCAACCTGGCAAGGTTGAGAAACACAGCTCTACTGCCACGTATTGCTACATATGACTCACCAGAAATGCAAAGTACAGGCAGCATGTCACTTAATGTCAGAAAATTATAATAAAAAACAAATAACTATAAGACTCAGCAAACAGCCTATAACAAGTAGGCTCTGCGTGCCATCTTTATTCCCAGGAGATACCACCTATGCTGATGTCCAGGCTTAACTGAAAATTAATAATGACTTAATAAATGAATGAATAAGTAAATTGATATCTCAGCAGTGAGAAGAAATAATATGCACATAAGTGATACATGACATAATCAAGACCATAATGGTAAGTCAGCTGATAAGTATCACATGTAAAATACTCTGTTGAAGCCAGTCTTCATTACACTGAACACAGTCTAAGCATTTCTTCACCCTTGGACTCCACACTGGGACATTCAAGAGCCTTCCAGCCTGGCATCATCGTCCTGCCCTCCCCCCTTTCCCAGGACCTGGCTTCTTGGACTCCAGGCTTTTCCCACTTCTCCCTGCCTGAATTAGGACCCAGGTATACAGCTTCATACACCTGGCATTCCCTTTCCTCCTCTCAACAGTCATTTCCAATCTCTTCTACTCTAGAGTCTGCTCCCATTATATCATCACGGGCACTGATCTCTTATTTTCAGTGGTTACCAACTCCACCATTATGGTCTACCTATACCACATATTCAAAGTCTGCATAGAGTAGAGCAGCCCAAAATATGCAGAAGATTTTCCTTAGCACTAAAATGACTTTAGAGACTGAAATCTCCATGTACAAATTTTTACCACATAGCATGCACATTATACTCTATGAACTGGGCACTACTATTTCCATTTATTTTCTATTTTTATTTTTTAATACTTTTATTGGTGCTTTATAGTCTCACATCATTAAGTAGTTCATAGGGATAGTGACATACATGCACACAACACTTCCCCTGGCTCCCTCCCCACTCCCCCTTTCTCATACATGATATTGAGCATTGCTATTGCAATATGATTGGCATTGCTATTCTCACATATGTACATAGTGTCAATGGAAGTGTTTCCTTCATTAATTCTCCCTCTCCCTCCTTCTCCTAGACCACCTCCCTCACTCCACTGGAGTTTCTCCTCCATTATCTAAAGTCCCTCTTGTATCCCAATTACTCCCTAGCTTTTGCATATTCACTATCTATAACTGGCTAATCTCACTTAACATAATGTTCTCCATGTCCATCCATTTTCCTGCAAATGAATGACCCTGTCTACCAATGATTATACTCTTCTAGCCATTGGCGGGGGTGGGGAGAGATAAGGATTGAACCCAAAGGCATTCTACCTCTGAGTTAAACGAAAGCCCTTTTTATTTTTTATTTTGAAACAGGATCTTTCTAAGTTGCCAAGCTTCTCGCTGAGTTGCTGAGGCTGGCCTTGAACCTTTGATCCTCCTGTATCAGCCTCTCAAGCACTGGGATTATAGGCATGCACCTGTCTACTGGGTTACTAACAGGGAGCGGCTGTCCCGCCCCACTTACATCTAGGTGAGGTGAGTGGAATGTGAGCAGGTGGGCTGTGTGCTGCTTTCTAGCTTCAACTGAAGAAGTGCCAGAGCACTGTCCTCCCTTTGTCTTTACCCAACTGCTGCCTTGATGTCTTTCCTAGGGAGATCATAGAAGCCACCCACTGAAAGATATTGTCACTTCCTATGGCCGGGTCTCTGGACGAATGAAAACATAGTCTCCACCTCTACTTTGTCTCCTCCCCTGGGCACTGTCTATATTCTTTGTGAAGAAGAAATATATTTCTATTATGTTAACTGCTGAAATATTATAGTTTATCAGACTCCAAAGTACTGATATTTTATCTGATATTAAAATATTAGCATACTTTAATATGTTTTACAGTCAGATGAGAAATAGTAAATAAGTTGACAAGTCTTCTTTACATACAATGCAATAGATAATAGGGGTGACCATACATTCTAGTTTGTCCAGGATAATTGTAACTTAAGACTGATGTCACAGCGGGATCGGTGATAGCAATCCTTTTCACTCTCAAAAGCATTCTTGTTTGGATGATAAAGTGTATGAGCATCCTATTGATATGGAATGAATTACTGGCATGGGTAAAGAGCAGAAGGAATTAGGGTAAGAAAATGTGAGTTTGAAATTTTGCACCACAATTTGTGTGATATGGGGCAAATTCATTTTGGCTTCCAGACAGTAGAAGGGTCATAAATACTCATATCAGTTACCTCTTGAAGCAGATAATATGTGCAAAAATAGATTTCAATAAAGAGCTTTGAGCTGGGCCTGGTGCCTAAACACCTGTAATCCCAGTACTTGTGCTGAGACAGGAGGATCACAGGTTCAAGGCTAACCTTGGCAACTTAGTGAGGACCTCAGCAACTTAGTGAGACCCTGTTTCAAAATAAAAAATAAAATAGGGCTGGGGGTGTAGCTCAGAGGTAAAAAGCCCCTGGGTTCATTCCCTAGCACCACACAAAAAAAGAGCTTTGACAATGATGAAATTCTATGCAAATACCTACTTATTACTAAAATTATGAAAGGATGACATTTTAAGGAATGTGTAGGAAGTTTTCCATGAATAAAAATCTTTCTTTGAGCCAATATGTCATTCACTCTAACCTTTGGATAAAATAAATATATGTTAATATTTGATGCTTATTAAAGACTGGATTCTATTTAGAAAAAATGAAATCAGCCCTGTTGAATGGCTCCCTCTGGGGTGTCTGACTTTTGAGGGACTAAATGCCTAGTGACCTTCTCAAGCAGATCACAACCATAATGACTTCTCTTAACAGCAACCCCAAACTATAGTTCTTTGCTTTCCAGGGGACTTAAAACTGCCCCTTCTCCTTTTTTCTCTTCTTTCTTCAACGCTTTTCTCTCTTCCTCATCCTTTTTTGTATTCTTGTGGTGTTTTATTTTCAACAAGAGGAAAAACCTTTAGCTAAGGCCATCCATTCCCTCAACTCACCATCTACTTACTGAGCACTTGCCCTGGAAGTGTTAGCACTTGGCTAGGTGCTAAGAAGATGAGCGACAACATAAAGAGTCAGTGCCCTCAATGCACGTACAGCCTAGAGGGAGAAAAGGTAGGTGTCAATGATAAAGTGGGAAAGATAAAAGTACAACTGAAAAAGACACCTGCTAGAAAGGGAAGTAAAACATCCCAACTAGATTTGAGGGACTCAAGTAGGTTTCTTAAAGCAATGAAATGTGGCCTGAGATCTGGAGAATAAATAGCCAGAGGAAAGGTGTGAAGAACGTGTGCTGTTCACAGAACTGAAAGACGTCAAGTTGTTTAGATGGAGCCCTGAGCAAGGCTGAGAGACAGACCATGATGCGAGTTTCCAAATTACCAAGAAACAGATGCTGTGGAAACTTAGAGGCCACAGCAAAAGTCTTAGTCTGTTTTCCTGAGAACCGCGAGAGTCCCTGAAAATTTTAATGAGAGGGTGGCATGATTGGGTTTGTGTTTCGAGAAGATCACTAGATGCAAAATGGCAGTTGGGGATAAAAAAATATATTTCGTATTCATTACTCTGAGGAAACGCTTGACAGATTGTTACAAGCATTTGTTTTCATCCTTTTTGTTCTTACTTCGTATCTCTCTCCACCAGCTTCCTTTCAACTAATAAATTCCCATCATTTCCTTCAGCACCAGGATTAAGTAGTATATTTACCATATTTACTTTAAAGTTAATAATCCCTATTTGTCTTGCTCCTACTTTCAATTCCCTACACTTCTGCAAGAATTTTAAAATGTGGATAAAATTAACCTAATTTTTTTATTTCCCATATTCTTTGTCCTGATCGGGCTTTGCTCTGTAAAGACAGGGACCTGTATACAGGTTTTAGAATAAGAATGATTTCTACAGATAAATAATTTTTTTTGCTGTTCCATTCCTCTTACTATTAATAGATGACTTTTAAAGTTCATGAATTGTGTCTTTTTCAAGCATTGTATCAGTGAAATAATCTGGAAATAAAGACATTACAAATGTTTATTTATAGCATGAGTGTAATCAAGCCAGTGTAATCAGTAGATACATAAATTGGCACTGATCTAAACTTAGTCTCTAACCTCTCCATGATATTTTAGTATAAAAGGATACTTTGTGTGACCGCTAATATAAAAATCATCAGTATGAAGCATTTTTAAAAGTTTTTTCATCTTTTACATAGTGTGTTTGAAGAAGAAGTGTTCTAATAACTACAGTTAGGTTAAAACTATAATATACCCAATATTATCAAAATTTAGAACCCAAATTTAATGAAATATTAAGAACAGGATATATCACTATTCTTATCTTCTTAAATTTAAATTTTATTTTAATAAATTAAATAATCAAATACAGATAGATTTTTGTAAGGGATATTCATGTTTTATAAATCATGCTTTTTATAAAACTTTATGAGAAGTAGTAATTTCATAGCTGGATTCTAATATTTTAGGAATCCCTATGTAATGTGGGTCAAAATGTAATAAAGTTTTCTTGTCCACAGAAGGTTTAGCAATTCTCTATTCTGTATCAGTGGTGGAGAATCAGAGATAAAAATACATACCCTTTTCCACTGTGGTGCAGAAGATATACTGAAGAACTGACCATATATAAGTAACTAAATTTAATTATGACTAAGTTTCCTTTTCCATATAAAACCCAAAAGATAGGCTGTAATGGGTTATTAGAAGGAAGCAATACCAAAAATCTATCATGAGAAGAGATGATGATTTAGAAACCAGTGTCACAGCCTGGGGGCACAATCAGGTATGGGGTCACAGAGCACACAAAGTTGCTTGAGTGCATGTGCACTAAGAAATGAAGGTGTCAACTTTAAAGAAAAAAGCACATAAACGGAGGAGGAAGATACCCAAAATAATGTCTACCTCACTGTCAGGTCTAGGACATGCCTTGATCATAGGAATAGTCATCCCCTCGTATCGGTGAGTTCACTCTCCAGGTTCAGTTATTGTGGTCCAAAATTACCAAATGGAAAATTTCAAAAGTAAAAATTCATAATTTTAAAATATATCTTATTACAATACATTGCTATAATATCTTTACTTGATTATTAGTTATTATTAGTCTCTTCCGGTGTCTAAATTATAAATTAAACTTCACTATAGGTATGTAGGCATAGGAAAAATCATAGTATCTATAGGGTTTGGTCCTATCTGTGGTTTCAGTCATCCACGTGTCTTTGAACATATCTCCTTGTAGATAAGAGAAACTACTGGAAAGAAAGGAAGAAAGAGAAAAAGGGAAGGAAAGAAAGAAATAGAATTAACATTTTTTGCAATTTGAGGAATAAATATTTTGTTTTTGTTTAACTGTTCTGGAATAATAAATATGGAAGTATAACCCAAGGGAAAATACTATAATAATTAAATTATTAATTTATATGTTCTATACCTTTCAAGGAAATCTACTAAAACAAAACTTTGCTTTTAGCCAGGCATGGTGGCACACGCTTGTAATCCCAGTACTTGGGAGGCTGAGACCAGAGGATCGCAGGTTTGTGGCCAGTCTCAGCTACTTAGTGAGGTCCTCTGCAACTTAGTGAGACCCTGTTTCAAAATAAAGACTAAAAAATAGGGCTGGGGTGGAGCTCGGAGGTACAATGGCCCTGGGTTCCATCCCTGGTACCACAAAAAAAAACTTTGCTTTTAATAAAACATTCCTCATGTTGGTAAAGTGTATGGCTCACTGAACTAGTTCAAGGTGCCTCCTTATGGGTTCTATAATAATGAATTTAGGAATTTGTGTTAACATAGTTAAGAATAAAAAAAATCCAAGAGACAGAATCTAATCAAGACTTTAGATTGTGGCTAAATCATGATTTCAAAATCATGATTAAAGTTCCAGTATGTTGAGCTTCAAATTCTGAGCAACCATCTTTTCTGTGTACACCATAATTTTATAGTAGGATTTAGCAACTTTTAAAATGATGTCTTATTTTAGATGAATTTGAAAACAGTGCAAAATATATTCTTATTTAAAATAAGAAATCCAGAATTTGATGTCAATTTTATTATAAAAGATGTTTCTCCTGAAATATAGAGAATACTTAATAATAAAAATAAACTTATGGAATTTCTTGATCTTAAATTCTCAGGTGTTGTATAGCTAAGTGAAGAAAATCACCCTGTTTGGGTCTGCAATGATTGATTTGGAATTGGTTCATGGAACATTTCCATCTATGCCAATGGTTTTAAAGACAGACAATGAAACTTAGGAAGATAAAACTTCCTCTGCTACTTGGTGGGCAGATGAGTCAGTGTGAAGATGACATCAATCTGGAAAGAAACTTAGTTCTTAAAGACAACATGCATAAACTCTCATAAGGCTATTTTTATATATTAAATTCAATATAAAAACATTTGGGTATATGGCTTTTGTAAGTTTGGAAATCATTAGTTGTTTAGTGGTGGTAACTTAATTACTCTCTAGCTAAGAAAACAGTCATTTAATATAGAAGGTTTAGGAAGGCCATGAGTCTATTTTCTATTATTATAAACAAAATACCTGAGGGCTGTGTTATGGTTTGGATATGGAATGGTCCCGAGAAAACCTCATGTGTTGGAAATGCAACAGTATTCAGAGATGAAATAATTGAATCAGTGATCTAACCTCATCAATGAATTAATCCACTGATGGATGAATAATTTGAATAGATTAACTGGGTGGTAACTGTGGACTCTGGGACTTGGTTAGAGAAGGTGGGTCACTGAGAGAATGGCCTTGGGGACTATATACATCCCTGGTCCCTTCCTACTTCTCATCCTGCTTTCCAGCTGTCCTGAGTAGCTTTCTTCCACCATGCCCTGCTGCCATGATGTTTCTGTCTTGGAGCTGGTCAGCTGTAGACTGAATCTCTGAAACTATGAGCCCAAATAAACCGTTCCTCCTCTCATTGTTCTTTTTAGGTACTTTGGTTACACAGACAAAAGAGCTGAATAATATAGTTGCATTACTTTATAGAGAAAAGAGGTTCATTTAGTTCATGGTCCTGGAAGTTCAAGGGCAGGACACCAGCATCAGCTTGCTCTGGTGAAGGTCTCATGGTGAGTGGCACCACAATGGCAGGAACAGGGGCAGGAGGAGAGATCCGACCAGGAGATAGAAAGCCAGAGCAAGACGAGGGGCCAGTCTTGCTCCCTTCCACCAGGCCTCTCCTCTTAAGGTTCCATCTCCTGTACATCACCACAATGAGGACCAACCCCTAAACACGCAGATCCTTTGAAACAAAGCATAGCACCATGATAACTATAGTTTGGAGTTGGAGGGTCAGAGAGCTGCAAAGATAGCCGTTTTCTTTTTGTTTTTATTTCAGGTTTCCTAGTCTTTATCTTGGGGGTAATGGCTGGGACATGTTGTTCCTAGAGGTGGCAGGGGTGCAGAAGTCTTCCCAGCAGGCTTGCCTACTCCAGGCCCTCTCTAGTTTTCATGTGGATTTGGATTTCTGCCTGGTTTCCTCCACTGTCCCAACAGCTCTAACTGCACCTTCTCCAAGTTCACCTTGACCGATCCCAGATCCAGCATGTCCAGCTCCACCACTTCTTTGGTTGGTAACTGCACCGAGGAGTCCTCATTTACTGTGACAGAGCCATTGTTCACAAAGTACTTGGAAGCGATGTTGTCTCTTGTGTGTACTGGGACCAGCGCTGGCCTCAGGACTGCAGAATGGACGCATGGTCCAGGATGCCACGGTGCTGGTCAGTGTGGGCACATCTGCCTGCCAGAGGATTGCACCACTGAAGAACACCTGAGTGTGGGAGGTGGAGGTGAAGGATGTCTGGCCAGTCCAGCAGCTGGAGCCAGGGTGATGGTGCTCTTGGCATAGACACAAGCTTGAGCCACCGAGTCGCCCAGGCGTAGAACATGGAAGAAGTCAGTGGGCAGAGGAAGGTGGGCAACAGGTGGATTGCCCACTCTAGCAGGAAGCAGAGACCACAGGGCTCAGAGGACAACAGGCAGGGATGACTGATAGAGGAGTCCCAGTGAGCATGCATGTGTGAACCCAGAAAATACTTTTGATTCAGATCGTTGCAGAGGTCTTATCAGAACAGTTCTTCTTAGGGACCAGAAGATTTCTCCACTGACACATCTTTAGCCAACAGTCTCTTCTCACTCTCCTCTGGTGAGTTTATTCATCTCTACAGCTTTAGTACTATTTCTGTTGATGACTCATAATCTATACTCTTAATTCACATTTCTTCATTTAGTTTTGGCCCTTTGTATCTAAGATTTTACTAATACATACATGTATGTCTATATCCTCTGGCATGTGCATTAATCTTAACAGCATATATTCTGTTCTGTATTTACTATCTTATACCAAGCCCCTTTCTCTTAAAACAAATCATTCTCCATCATTCTAGAGACATTCATAAACCCAACCCAGAAATATGGAACCCATTCTTGATTCTTCTCATTTTCTCTTTCTCATCCACTGTGCCAACTAGTTATTAAGTCTTACGGATCTTGCCTCCTTTTCCACTCTTTCAGCTCCATAGTTTGAAATTTGACCTCCTTTCAGTAGACTCCCAACATATGTGCCTATTTCTAGTTTGATGACATAATAATCTTTCATCAAACTGCTGGGTTATTCTTTCGCTAAAAGAAATTTCAACATACTACTTCCCAGCTGAAAACCTTTCAGTGACCCCTTCATTTGCAGCATCAAAATAACTACTAATAATATTTGACAATCAATAAATGTTAGGCATAACCTGTTCTTATTTAATGTGTTTAATAAATTTTAATAAATGTTAGATAGAACCTCTTCTTATTGTCAGGATATCTATAATTTTCACAAAACTTTAAGAACTCATCTTAAGATGTTGAATTTATTCTATTACTAGTGATGTCTAACTAATCTCTAAAATATATAAAAAGACTAAAATATCTAGCAATAGTGAAAGGTTGTTCTTATTCAATAATATGTGAATATGTACTAATTAAAATCAAATAAATAAATATAGGTAAAGTACTAGCCCAGTGCATGGTTTAATCAGTGTTAATTCCCTGCCACTCCAAAGAGAAAAGGGAAATGCTTAGATAGGTCATGATATATAAAGCTAATACCAATTTCATGTGATAATAATCTATTATTTTAACCATGATCAATCCATTTCACATTGAGGGTGCACATGGTTTGTGGATGCTGCAAATTATAAAGGGTTTATTTGAGAGTCAAAAAAAAAAAAACCAAGAACAAGTGATTGATTTACTTGAACCTAAGATTTGCCCAAGTCACCAAAAGGAATGTACAAAAGTACTTAAGGCCCAAAGTGAATAAAGTACCTGGAAAGTCAAGTCTTCAGGATTTGGTTGAGGAACAAGCTTCTTATAGGAACAATTGAGAGACATGCTCCGATTGAATTTTTAGTGACCAGGTTCAAGAAAAGGTGGGTATATTTGAACACTTGACCTGAAGAGCAAAGTTATTAGTTAAATGGTAAAGCACTTGCTTTTTATGACACTTCATTCATCTTAGGCAAAAGAAGTGATAAGCTAGATTTCAACTAAAAGAATGATACATTTGACTTGTATTTGGGCACAAAGCGCGACTATGGCTGATTTAGATTCATGCTCTCGAGATTATCCTGAGGACGAAACTAAGAGGATCCAACAGGAGTGAGTGAGAGTGAGAAATGGTCTTATTAGAGGCACATTTTAACTCTGTGCATCTCCAAGTAAAGCAATCTGGTATCATCATTCTTTTCCTTGGGTTTGTGCGAGTAAGGCACTGCATTTTTAGTGGGGATAATTATCTTCCTTTATTGCATGTTTTAAAGATAATGATCAGCTGAGTGGTAATAGGGAACCAGACCCTGGAAATTTAGCTATAGTTCATTTAAGGGTGAGTCAGACTTTCAATTGACCTTATATTTATGATTAACTTTCAAAAATATCAGAAATAACTAAATGCATTTCTACAAGGATGTGCTAGTTTTCTACCAATCAGGAGATAGGCAGCAGGTGGAGTTTTCCCTGAAACTGGCTGAAATGTGGCTCTGGAATATGAATTTCAACTTAGAAAGAAAAGTGATCTGAAATTCCCATAGCAAGGTAAGCAAGCAAAATGGAGACATTAAGGAAAACAAAAAGAGACAAAGAGAAAATAGACCAATGTTTACTGGAAAGCACTTTCCAAGACACAGAAAAATGCATGAGAAAAAAGTAGATAAAATATATTACTGTAATGATTATTTTAGGGTCTCTAATGGCAACCACTTATGTAAAATATCTTGTTTTCTTCCATAAAGATTATAATCCATATATTAAGAGTGCTATAAAATGTCAAGCTGACTTACAGCCTACACAGGGAAAGCAAGGGGGCAGGGATGACTTTGTTTTAGAGAGGCTGGTCAGGAAAAGCCTCTCTATGGAGGTAAACTTTGGTCACAACACACAGTAAAGTAGGGAGCAAATAATTAGCAGAAGAACTAGAAAGTCAAGTGCCTGCAATAAGAACAAAAGGGATGACCAGGTGGTGTAGGAAGGAAGAGAACCAGGAGGTGGAGTTGAAAGTGTGACTAGGGCATTGCAGGTATGATTGAGAATGTGAATCTCATTCTGTATGTTAATGTCCTTAAAGGTTTAAAAGTAGGTTACTGGCATAATCTAATTTATGTTTTTAAAACATGCTGGCAAGAGTAGAAAGAAAACATATAGGCTCTTCTTTCAGTAGTTCACTTAAATAAAATGGAGTCCTGCACAAGATGGCCTTCAGTACAGATACGGAAACCGATTGAACAGGCTTGATACATTACATTCCTAACTACGTAAAAAAGAGTGAGTTAAACTCCTTTTCCCATTCTATAAGGTTTACTTGTTTTTACTATTTTCTATTCCTTCTCCCCAAAGAATAAAGATTGGAAATAAGAAAAATTGGTTCTATGATTGGATTAAATTTGTTTAAGATTTAAAAAAAATGAATTAGCCCTTTCTGAGAAAATATTATAAAAAGCAAAGTTATTTTACTTAGTGTACTGTTTCCTGTAAGATACACATCATTTTAAGTAAAATAAAGTTAAATGTTATGCATATTTATTATTTGCCTGCCTCTGTTAAGATTGGTACAGGTAATAAATATTATGAGGCATACTGGATCTCAAGTTGTACCGAAAATACGGTACCTTCATGTAAAACAATGAGAAAAAATATCCATATAAATTACAAATATTCAAGCACTACACTTGGCTACGGAAGAGATCAATATTATGGCAGAGCTGGCTTTTAAAAAATGAAACCATATCCAAATAGGTGCCGAGACAAAACAGCAGTGTAAAACCCGAAAGAGGACTGAGGCTTACCGAGTGGTTGGCCGGCGATGATCCTGGCATTCTCTCCAGCCACTGCGGCTCTCGCATGTCGCTCACTCATGTACTGTACGAATGCATAACCTTTGTGGACTGAGCAGCCAACTATTTTTCCGTACTTTGAAAAAATGGCTTCAATGTCAACTTTCTTGACAATGGCTGTATTTAAATTGCCGATGAAAACCCGGGAGTTGATGGACTTGGGGTCATTCTTATTGGTGACGTTGCTGGTCTGTGTTTTGCCAGTCATGGTTGGCTCACCTTGTTTTAATTCTTAAACAAAAACAAAACAAAACAAAAAAATACAATCAGAAAGTAAATAAATAGATTTAATACATACCAATGGATTTTTAACAGTTTTTCAGTATTATACTCAGGAAAGCTTAAATCCCTAAGTACTACTGATTTTCTTGAGGAGAAAATTTAGTAATATAAAAAGCACACATTATATGGCTAAATACAGCAGAAAAATACTCATAATTATTTAACATACAGTTCTAAATAAATTCATGATTTATTTGTCCAAAATTTATTCCTGAACATTTCATAGATGTTTTTAAGAATTCCTATTTTTACAAAAAAAAGTTTGAGTAATATGCTGCCTTATTCTATGAATTAAAAAAAAACAAAGGAGGAGAAACCTTAGATGAGTGAAGAAGGTGACCTAACTGAGGGAGATAGGAGGGGGGAAGAGGAAAACATCTCAATGGACATGATATACATGCACAAATTTATCAGAGTCAATCACTATGCTGAGCACAGGGAGGAGGGAAGGGGGAAGGAATAGGATGAGAACTGGGGAAGGGCTAAACGAGTACTGAATGCCTCTACCACCCTGAACCTCATCAAGATGTATGATTACAATGCACCATTTAAATAAATAAATAAATAAATAAATAAAATATCCAACATGGCTCAGGTATGATGATAGTAATGTAACCTATGTTTGAATACGTGCATTTTTATTTCTACATTTTCTATAACAGGCACACATATTATCTATTTCAGTATCAGAACCCCACTATCTGAAATGAACAGTTGATTCCATTAAAGGCTGTGGAAGAGAAAAAAATATTAAAATTAGAAGTTCAATTAGTAAATTTAACATAAATAAGCATAATTTTGAGAGTAAAAGATTTAACCATAAAAATTTTGTGTATGATATTTAATTGAACCAATAGCATATGTCAGTTAAAAAATGTATGTGAAGCCAGTGTTCATTAATGATCACCAAATTAGTAGACTGGGTGACTGTTGAAATTTTATTCTCAACCTCATTTTTTTATCTCTTTAATAAAAGGCCCCTATATTGCCAAAGGACTGCTAATATATTTTTTAATTTCTGTACTTAATTGTGCTTAAATAAACTTGATGAAACTTATTTCTAAGTACTCTAGCACTTACAGATTTAGTTTTAAGGCCTTAAAATTCATTTAAAAATGCTTATTAAGAACCTACATTTTGCCAGACACCTCTATAGTATATATTAATTTAAAAAAAACAAAAAAAAAATCCTTCATGGTGAAACTCAACTCTCACCTCACTTTCACTCTCCCACATTGATGATCATGGTTGAGCATTAGCCAACTGAAAAACTTTGTCAGTAACAGTGACATATTTATATGAAGACTCTCTTTTAAAATTTTGCAGCTATCACAATAATAAGTGCACCTGATTTTTCAGAAGCATTTTAAATGACATTTCTAAATTAAGCATTAAGGTGCTAGAAGTCTTAAAGGAATATAAATTGGATATGCCTGAAATTTTACTTGCTATGGATTTAACCCCGCTATTCCTAAATCAAGAGCAACCAAGCAATGTAAAGATTTTTAAATTATATCTGTGGCTATTAAAGCTTTATTTCAAACTGGATCTTCAACATTATATATATGTTCTTATAATGAAGGGTGATTTAATAAACAAAGCATTAATCATTTGCATAAAATGAAGAATAAGACATTAGAAACAAACATTATAATGCTGTCCTATATTGTTTCAGCATAGCTACATTTAAATGACTCTTTTATAAGTAATTCAAGCCAGGATTGAAAAAAGAAAAGCTCATAATTTTGCTTTTGAAATCCTGCAGTTTGAGCTCCTATGTACCTCAGTACAAATGCTCTGGGAATCAAGTGAAACAAGAAAAATCAAGGTGTATGTATATAAGAAAATGTTAGCTTCTTTGTAGAATCTAGTGTAAATTCCCTTTCTTACCAGTACAAGTCAATATAAGCAATACAATCCATATACAACATACTATTATTTTTTGCTGTCATGCAGTAAATATTTTCAGAAATATCAGTCATTTCTAGAGTAGATAATTCTTATGGTTAACATTTTGTTTCCTGAACACAGATATATTGGGTAAAATGTGAACACATATTAGATCAGATCCATGGTTTATAGAGCCCAGTGGTCCACTTCTAAGAGTAGTTCTCAAATTTGATATGAAGGTATATTTGTACTCTGATTTCTTACTATAGATGTTAATAATACACTATCATTGACACTATCCTTTGACCATATGTGGATGAGCCTCATGGCTAACTCCACACTGCTAACTGTATAATTGTAACTAATAGCTATTAAGAACTCTAAAATCTATTTGTATTTAATCTCTCTCAGAAAGACTGGCTTGCCAGCATCTATTGGTGTTTATAATGAAGTTAGTTTTGTTGTAGTGCTATATATTATGATTTCAATATTCTCTAAAGTCAAGCTTCAACTTGATCACTAATGTACCATTACTTGATTACTAGTGTACTATTAGGTTGTGTGTCTCTATTACTTGAATTTTCAATCAGTGGAGGAAGAACTTTGATGGAATAATAAGAGATTAAATTCACCCTCCTGACTCAATAAACAAGAAAATGAGGCAAATATAGATGAAGCAACTGGTTTTCAGACATTAAACACAAGCAGTGCAGATCCATGGCATCAGAGAGGAAAGAAAGTAAGGCCTAGGATAGACCCACTTTCTGCCTGGAAAGGATATTTCATATCACAGAGAAGTAGATGCGCTGGAGGAGGTTTTGTGAGCAGAGATGGTGACCTCACTGAGATGAGATGGAAATCAGAGTTCAGAGGGTCTGAGAAAGCCAGAGTTTGTAAGGCAGTTTTCTTGAGAAAAGAGAGCTTGCTGAAAAGGAACTCCAGAATTATTCTTATGGGCAACACTTGAATCTACGCTGATCCATAAGATAGACATGAATAGGCGAAATTCCACCCATTGGTTAAAACACTATTGGAAAGCTGTTAATCCATTAGTTCTAAGACCCATGAAGGATCATTCAAGTTCCCATCAGCAACAGTGGAGAGTCGAAACTGACCCCCACGAGCATGAAGTTTAGATATCAGAATGTTAGTTAACGGGAATGAATGATTCCTAGAGTTAAAGGTACTCCAGGACCATTGTAGCAAAACTTGAGATGATCAGACTACAACAACCAAAATGCCTATCAGAGAAAAAACACATTTCTTTGTAAAAATAATATATAACATAGACATTTAGCAACAGGAGGATCCAATATCCTTGCCATTCAATAAAAAACTCTTAGTGATGTTAAGAATCTGAAAAATGTGACCCATGACCAAGAAAGAAATGAAAGGTATATAAATGAATCAAATGGAACTTTTCAAGATGGAAATGATAATATCTAAAATTTGTAAAAATTCACTGAATGGATATTATAGGTGATGAGGCTCTGTAGAAGAATGGATATGTGCATTTGAAGCTGATACAGCATAACCAAATGTAGTATAAAGAGAAAACAATGAAAACTAAACAGAATCTTAAGACAGCTCAGTAAACAGGATCAAATTATTTAACATACATATATCTGGAGTCCCAGAGGAGCTAAAAAAAATATATATATTCAAAAACATAATGCCTGCAAATCTTCGAAATAGGATAAAAGGATAAAAATGTTAATCTCACGGATCCAAGAATCTCAACGAATCCTAAGCAGACAATAAATACACAAAAAAGCACACCAGATACATCAGCATCACATTACTGAAAGTCAATGATAAACAGAAAAATCAGGGGGCTGTTAGACATTAGGAAAATACTTATATTCTGACAGAAAATGGGAAATAACAGTCAAAGAAGTGCTGCAACTACAAAACAAATGATAAGGGAAAATGAATTTTTCAGTGAAAAAGTTTCTTTGTTTTTAATTTAGAAGTTTAGATGGAGGAAGTGTTGAATTCTAAAAACTGCTATAGAATAAAAGATAAACTATACCATTGCCCCATAGAACTTTCTGTGATGAAATTAATATTCTATACCTGCACTACCCTAAAAATGTATTTAATAACCACGTGTGATTTTTAATAACTACAGGTGATTCTTTGAAATGTGACTACTATAACTGAGGAAGTTAATTTTTTATTTTACTTAGTTAAGATAAGGCCACATTCTAATGGGTAGTTCTACCCAAAAAGGTTAACAGTATTGTGACTCCCTACGAACACAATAAGAATGAATTTAATTATTGTGCTTAATTAATAACTACAGAATGAGCATATTTTTGGTTCTGAAAACATAGGAAAGATTTGATGGTGTTAGTTATATTTCAGGAAAACAAATAAAAATTTCAAGTAGCTGCCATATGAGAACTAATTTAAAAGATTAGGGTTTTTCATTTTGAAAATAGCCTGAGATGGTGAATCTGTAAAATCATGAAGAATGTGCGTAGAATAAATAAAGTCTTTTCATTTGCATTTGAGGGAGATTTTTATCCTTGAATCCCAACAGGATACATTAATTATGAATTAAAGACAGATGTAAAATGTGCTTTAGAGAAAGTGATTTTTAGAAGCAGACAAAATTCAGACAATAAATCCCGCCCCTCCCCCAGATCGGCGGTACTGATTTTCCAATCTAAACTTTAGAGTCACTGTGACACTCGTTGAATAAAGAGTAAACAACAACAACAACAATGAACACCCAGATATCCAAGAGTCAGCCAATAACATTAATACATATTATATTCAAGAACCTAGAAAAAGATGAAAGTGATGCACACAAAAAATAAGGAATATAAATTGTACCCTAAAAGTTATCACGTGCTGCATTCTCTAACTGTACCCAAATAAGTACCACAATATAAATTAAAACATAGTGAATATTACAAGATATAAAAACTAAAGTTGTAATTTCTGAAAAAGAGATATCATATCCAGCTGAGAGGACCAGAGGAAACATCTTATAGCAGGTAATTTTGAATTAATCATTAAAAGATGTAAGAATTCAATAGGCATACAGTTAATTTCTAAGCATGCACAAAAGGAGAGTTTCCCAAATATTTTAAAACCCATCTACACATACTAGAATAATTTTTTCACTAAACATAGTAGTATAAAATTGTTTATATTCATAATTAGTAAAAATGGAAAACAACTAAAATAATATATTTAAGCATCCCTTATGGAAAAAAATAAGCTAAAAGAATGTCACAAAACATCTGAATTTATTCTTCAGAAAACCATCCACAATTAAGAAAAATATAACTTACATCCACCACACCAGTGACAACTTTTTAATAAGTCTTAAGAAAAACTACTTGTTAAAAACTTAAAAATACTATTTGTAAAACTATTTTGTGAAAAATCTTAAGTCCATTTTGCAATGAAGAAATCACTATAATATATTTGGTGATCTTCCTATTATTTATAAAGATAAAAATCACAATTAGGATGAAGATAGAAGTCTTGATCATTAACCTATTTTCTGAAATAAACCAAATATAGCCCTTTGAAAGTAAAGTAAAGATTTGGGGAATATGTAATTTTGAAAGGTAGTATATATAAATGCATGAAAAAATGTAAGCCCACTCTGAAGACATTTTGCAGTTAAAATTGTGTTTTCTTTCCCTCCCTTCCTTCCTTTCTTCTTCTTTTTCTTTCTTTCTTTCTTTTGTGTGTGTGTGTGTGTGTGTGTGTGTGTGTGTGTGTGTGTGTGTGTGTTATTGGGGATTTAGCCCCTGGGAATTCTATCCAGGCCAAGCTACACCCCTAGCCCTTTTGAAACAGGGTCTTGCTAGTTTGCTGAGAGTCTTGCTAAATTTCTGAGGCTGGTCGGGAATCTGTAATCCTCCTGTCTCAGCCTCCCAAATACTGGAATTATAGGTGTGCACCACCATGTCCAGTTTCATTTTTTATGAATTTGAAAAGTATTTCATCATAATCCATATACCAAATATCATTACTTACTATTCAAATACTTATTTTACTATGTTGCTAAATAATCTTACTACTACAATTTAGATGATTGCATAGTAATAATGCTATACCATCATTTTCTTTGTATACTTGATGGGCATTTGTCTTGTTTCTAATTTTCTTAGGTCACAAAAAATCTGAGATGAACTCTGACAAACTCAGTAATGATAAATTCCCAGTATTAAAATTCCTGGATTAAACAGAGTAGGCAATATTAGTTATCAATCCTCAACTTCTTTCCAGAAAGGTTGAACACATTCCCACTTGTCCCAGCAGGGTAAGAGACTGAGCATGCTCAAAGCAGTTTTGACATATCATCCCTAAATACTACACTCAAAAGTATTTTCTGATTCATTAGGCTGAAGAGGAGGAAGAGATGGTCAATAAGTAAAGAAAGGAATGCTCTGATCTGTAATGATAAATGAACTTTAAGGGTTAAGTTAGGCTGATGCTAATAATAGAAGCAACATAATTCCCTTGCATTCAGGGAAAAATGAATTCAGAGCTTCCCAGACATTTGACCAAAGTCATTATTATTTGTAAATGTAAGAAAAACTTCTAATTTCCTTTGTTAAAATGCACATTTGTTTAAATCTGTGACTATATTTTAAATATGTTGGTGTTACAATAGTATATGCACAATGATTAAACAGGTCAATAATAACAAAATAAAAATATTACATATAAAAAGTGAATCTTAAGCAGTTTTCTTAGTATTTCAATTCAGTCCTCAACTGTGAATAAAAGTCACAGCAAAAGTGAAATTTCCTATTCATTAAGTTTTTGGAAACATTGATTATATTCACATCAAATTCTTCTTTCTGTTTCTTTTAATCTCTGCTCCTAAACACTGAGTATATATAGTATGTGGCAATAGTACCATAATATGAATCTTACCAGTTTTTAATTTCTTTTTATCTACTATTTTGTCTAAATAAATAAACAAAGGTACAAAGTATTTTATTTTTAATAAATGCCTACTTAAAATAGAGGTTACATGCCGGGCATGGTGGCGCATGCTTGTAATCCCAGTACTTTGGGAGGTGGAGACTGGAGGATCCGGGTTCACGGCCAGCCTCAGCTCTCTCGCTCTCTCTCTCTTTCTCTCTCTCCCTGTCTCTCTCTCTCTCTCTCTCTCCTTAGTGAGGCCCTCCGCAACTTCGTGAGACCCGGTTTCAAAAATAAAAATAGGGCCGGGGGCGTAGCGCGGAGGTAGAACGCCCCTGCGTTCAATCCCCGGTACCGCCAAAAAAAAAAAAAATAGAGTTTACATGATAGATTTCATGTAAATTTGACTAATATAAGAAATTTTCAGAAGAAAAATGGCTTAAAGTCCCAGTGAATAGAATCTACAAAAGTTTCAAAAATTAGGTACAAAAATTTACAAAAATTACAAAAATTAGGTAGATGATAATATTTCATTCAAGAGCTCATCAAATTTTAATACAATTATATCAATTAGGAAAAAGGATGGCATTAATTTTTTTAGAATAAATAATGTTAAGTATGATATCCTAACAGATACTAGGTTGAATAAAACCATTAGCTACTAAGAAATGAGCATTTTTCATCTTTAGATTGAAATTAACTAGTTGGATGGAAAGCAAAAACAAATAAATTAAGTATAATGTAACATTTAGTTACAAGCTTAATGATTTTTTGTATTGGTTACTGTAACTACTAAATTGGAAATCAATGCGTACTGGTAAGTCATTTAAAACTTTGTTAAAGCCAGGCATGGTGTTCCACTCCTATAATCTCAGTAATTGAGAAGCTGAGACAGGAGGATCACAGGTTTGAGGACAGCCTCAAAAAAAAAGGGCTAGAAGTATAACTTGGAGGTAGAATGCCCCTGGGTTCAAACCCCAGTACGCATACAAAAAAAAGTTAAAATTTTGTAATATTAATAAATTCTGTGTTAAATGTGATTAAAGTTATTTTGATAAATACAAGTTGACATTTTGTAAACAGAGCATTGGGAGGGTTAAATTATGTCTTGGGGAACAATTAATGAAGTGCTGCAGATCCAAAAGTTATTTGCAGAGCATTATGGTCTATGAGGGACTATCACTTTGGTTCATAAGTGGGATAAACAAATCCATGTGGAAATTGTGGACAATTTAAAAGAACACTAGCTGGACCAGGCCAAAAACTTCAAATAAAGTAGGAGACAAATAATCATTGCAACTCCTTTGTTCATTGATGTATTAGTCTGAACTGTCATAAGAGAGCGCCATAATTGAGTAGCTTAAACAACAGAAATTCTCATAGTTCTGGAGACTGGGAAATTCAAGATCCAGCCAACTTCTCTGATTAGGTTCCTGGTGAGAGCTCTCTTTTTGAAATGCAGATGACTCCCTTACCATTAGGTCTTGGCAGGTACGGGGTGGAGGGTGGGGAGGAGGAAGAGAGAGGACTGAGCATTTGAGAAACCAAGCTAGCTGTGTTGTCTCTCTCTTCTTTCTCCTCTTCTACAGACACTAATTCCATGTGGGGTCCTCACCCTCATTACCTCCTCTAAAGCAAATTATCTCCTGAAGGCCCCCCATGCAAATACTATCCCATTGAGGATTAGGATTCAACATTAGAACTCTGAGCAGGCAGAATTCTGTTCACTGCAGTTCACATCATCCTAGGGTGAAAGAACTCACTTTTAGTTTTGGAATTTAGGGGAAATGGAACACTTTTTTTTTTTTTCTGAGAACAGACACTGTGATTGGTGTTATATCTAGTCTATCAGAGATCATATAAGCATTGTCTATTTATCCAGTCACTAAATCAAATGAAAACATTTCAACAAAATTTCTACAAAGGAAAATTAAATATCAACTTTATATTTAAATGTTAAATTATCAACTTAAAAACAAAAAAGAATTTAAGAGGTAATGCCATATGTTGGTGTAACTCAGAAATATTCACTTCAAAGGGTTATCCAAAATATACTCATATTCTCTGTAATATGATCAAATTGATATTAATCTAGGAAGTTTCATGCATGTGATATTCTTAAAAGCTTTCTTCTCTGCAAAATGAACTTTTCGTCAAAAATGCTGTCAAAGACTCTGTTGTAATCATGCCTCTATGATAACTTTCCACTCTTCAACATGACCTAGTCAGAAGAGTGTTCTGAGTTATATAGAGAAGTCAAACCAACAATCATGGAACCCGCTCTTCTTGACTAGGAGAAATGGGACAATCGCGGTCAGTGCCCACTTGTGATACAAGGGTCTCAGGGAATGCAACAATTACGAAACACGTTTCCTCTGAGTCACTAATGCTGTGACTGGCACTGTATCTACACTACTAGGAACCATGCACCAAGAACAGACACAACTCTGGGGCGCTGACTCTGATTTGTCAGAGAGCCATGAACCATCAGGCACCATTGCCTTGGTTTGTGACTGTTTAACAACATCCAATGGAAACTAAAACCTTCTTGAAAAGATCCCTCGGTGGGCTGGGACAAGGCATTCAGAAAAGAGTGGGTGAAAAAGGGATCAGTGCTACTCTCATGCTTTGTTCAAATCACTTTTTTTTAATGCCTGTTGTAGATGATGATTACAAAGATTCCATGTAGGAAAATTTTGAATTAAAAATATTGTCTATAAATCATTAAAGCTATCTCAAAAAAAAACAGTTGTTCAATACTTAATTTATATATATATATATATATATTTTTTTTTTAATTTAATTTTATTTTATTTTATTTTATTTTTTGCGGTACCGGGGATTGAACGCAAGGGCGTTCTACCTCTGTGCTACGCCCCCAGCCCTATTTTTTATACTTTATTTTGAAACCGGGTCTCACGAAGCTGCGGAGGGCCTCACTAAGTAGAGAGGGAGAGAGAGACAGGGAAAGAGAGAGAGAGAGAGCTGAGGCTGGCCACGAACCCGGATCCTCCAGTCTCCGCCTCCCAAAGTACTGGGATTACAAGTGTGTGCCACCACGCCCGGCCTCTTAATTTATATTTAATAAGCATAGAACACATATATCTGCCACTAGTCTAAGCGCTTGTTAAATATTCATCCACATACAGCAGTTTTTCCTTTTTTTCCTCTGGGATCTGGTATATTTCAAGAAAACTATTCCAGGTTATTTGAGGAACAATCAACTACTATAGTGCCCAATAATTCTACATGGAGAGATCCTGTCAACACCACAACCAATCATGTCATGTTGAGGGGAATTAGCCACAAACTGCTAAGACTTATTTATAATTTATATTGGGAGAGAATGACTGATAAAGAATCCTGAGACTACCCAAGAGACTATTATCATTTTTCCTAATAAATGATAAGAACCACAATCCAGAGACTAAAAATAGCTTCTTTGAAACAATATAAAACAGAGTAGAAATTATAAAACTTTATGTTCAACTTCTTCCAAGTTGCCTAATAATAAATAGAATGCTATAGTTCAAATTAGTGTTCAATAAGGCAAGAATGGAGAATCAAGGCAAAACATTATATTCATTTCTAATTGACATATTATATGATGTCTGCAGTGGAGAATTAGTAAGGGGATTATTTTTATGTATACACTGGAATAAAAATACACTCTATTCCCTATATTCATCTATTGAATAAAACATCTTTCTCCATTATAAAACTCTCAGGTCACTTAAAGCTAAGTTTCAGGAGGTAAACATTGTTATGCCCACAGGAGAAATTCACTCACTCTTAGTTAACAGGTCCATTCCATTCTTGTCCTCTTTGTTCAAACTGTCAATCATGACAGTTCCCTCAGGAGTTAAATTTAGACCACTAAGTGCTTCCTGTAGGCTACTAAACTGCCTGCAGAGATGAACAACTTTCAATCATTATTGATGTGGCTTTCTCAGGCTGGCCCTGGAGTGAAAGGTCTTACATCCCACAACCACTCCCCTGAAATTCCTTGTAGTGTCCTAAAATATAAATACATGTCCTACAATAGGTGAAATGGTAAAATTCTCTTCCATGAAGCTGAACGGTGGGGGTTGTATTAAAAATTATAGTGAAAATTCCTTCTGTATGTATAGCTCTGACAAAATTACTGTTGACAAATACCTTAAACTCAACTGCTGTGAATGCAGAGGCAGTGTCATAAATGATAGCATCTAGCAGTGCATGCGTTGCAAATAAAGGACTCAGAACATCACTTCTCAGTGCAATAGATCCTATCCCCACTGATGAAATAGTTCATGATGTATAAAACTTTACAATTCTCCCCTACTTTTATCTACATAAGGCAAAATCTGTAAGACATCACATAATCCTAAGAAATGAAGAAATTAAAAAATATGGAAGATCTTACTCCAGAAATAATAGTAAAGCGAGTGACTATAGGTATAAGGTAATTATGCTCTTAAGTGTCTTAATTTATAGGACATTTTTAGTCTCCACACAGAGTTTTCACTAGCTTTTAATGTTAGCATAACTAGTATAACATGGATGATTTTCAAAACTGGAGAGAAAATCTACCTTAATTTTAAGAATGCTTAGCCATTAAGGTTATGCAAATAAGGATTCCAGGTCCAGCTCTGCCTCCTTCTCACTGGGTAACTCTGAGTAGTTATTCAGCCTCTCTGATTCTCAGCTTTCTATCTGTTATTTAGAAATGGCAGTAAGAACTACTGATAGGACTTTGAGAGGTTCAACTGAGATGTAGTGGAACATTAAGCACACTATTTGGCATATAGGAAGTGAATGAAAATGTTAGTTATTATTCAGAATATATGAAGAAGTTAGAAATTCACGTCCTAGATTGTTTTTCTTCAATGAAAATGATATTTATCTAATTTAGGGTATACTGAATCAATCCAACGATGATTTACATCTCTCCTTTGAGAACTTACACGTTTTTAAGCAATTTTGGGGGTAATCTGGTGACTTCTGTGAAACTATATTTGGACACTGATTCTTAGTGTTTTACATTAGTTCCTTCCAAAAATCTATTTATACAGTTCTTTGGAGATATGGCATTGCCTCCAATAATATTTTATTTGAAGCTGGGCAGGTTGAAACATACCTGTAATCCCAGTACTTGGGAGGCTGAGACAGGAGGATTGCAGGTTCAAGGACAGCCTCAGCAACTTAATAAAACCCTGTTTCTAGATAGATAGATAGATAGATGATAGATAGATAGATAGATAGATAGATGATAGATAGAACGGACTAAGGGTATAGCTCAGAGGTAGAATGCACCTGGGTTCAATCCTTAGTACCAAAAAATAAAAAAAAAAAATCTGAGGCCATTGTGGTTTTGAAATTAGTATGTTGGTTTAAACAGAGATTCTTGTGACTCAACAGTACTGGAGGGCATTTTAATTAACAAGTGGCATATCACAGCACTGGTTGATATTTATTTAGCTTGCACTCATGAGCAGCTGTGATTCTACAGGTATTTTTCTTTGGTATCATGACCTAGTCCTTGGTCATCATTGGCATATACATATTAAGGGCAGTGGCTTGAAGCTTTATTTAATTATTTTGATAGACAAAGAAATCACAATATTATCTAAAAAATAAGGACATGATGCTAAAGAAGTTCTGATATATACATAGATGTATTCACTCTTAGTAATGACTTTCATGTTTGTTTTGAGTCCTTTTTTTTTTTTTGCAGAACTGGGGATTGAACCCAGGGGCATTCTCCCTCCAAGCTACACCCCCGGCCCTATTTTTTATACTTTATTTTGAAACTGGGTCTCACGAAGTTGCAGAGGGTCTCACTAAGTAGCTGAGGCTGGCCACGAAACCGGATCCTCTGGTCTCCGCCTCCCAAGTCCTTTATATCTTATACAGGGTGATTACATGACTCTAAGCTTCCTCTGGAATAGACTTTTATTTCTGATTTTTTTTGTAGTGAAGGTTGAAACCTGAGCATTCTACCTATGAGTTACACCACCAGCCCTATTTTACTTTTTATTTTGTTTTTTTTTTTTACAAAAAAATAGAAGGACCTGGAGAACACTATGTTAAGTGAGATCAGCCAATCACAGAAAGAGAAGGGCCATGTGTTTTCTCTAATATGCATGAGCTAGGGAGTAGTGGGGATACAAGAGGAACTCCAGACAATAGTGGAGAAGCCTCAGTGGAGTCAGGGAAGTGGTCTAAAGGAGAGGGGGAAGGGGAAGAATGAAGTTCATTAATGGAATTACTACCATCGACAATGTGTATATATGAGAATATATTTTTTATTTTGAAACAGGGTTCTCGCTAAGTTGATGAGGCTAGCCTCAAACCTGCAATCCTCCTGTCTCAGCCTCCCAGGTACTGGGATTACAGTAGTGCGCCACCATGCCTGACTTGCAATATACATTTTATGTACTGAGATCACAGTGTTGGCCAATGTTCTTTTTAACAATCAATATTTGAAAAATTTCCTACACATTTGAGATACTGCCACAAATAATGAGTCTGTGAGGGTAAAATTCAGGAAAGAACAGATTCTAAAGATCTGGGCCAGTTCTTGCAGACTGCATTTATTCAGTAATATGCCAAATATGCTCCTATAGTTCCCATTAGCATCCGAATGGATGACAAATAGAAATTAATGTTTACATGGTAAACTAAACTCCCACACTGATAAGGCTGATTTATAGTTAACAAATGTCTATACTAATATAAGCTAGGATGTCCAGAACAGATCTGTGTCTCTCAGAACAATATGAAACTTAGACCCCAGCTAAAAATAACACTAACTTCGCAGAGATATCACATGTGGACTTGATAATCAGGGACATTTATCCCAGTGAAGTGGAGAAAAGTGTTGAGTTTCCTACTTGCACTTAAAGTCTTCTATTCTTTTTTGATTTATTGATATTGTCCTTTGGTTTAATACAGATGGTACTGGAGAGTTTTAAAATGAATTTCTCATATAAATTATTCTCAGTGTTTTATTACTTAAAATGCTGCAAATTGAAATGCCAAGATATTTCATACAGCTTCAGAATAGAAGCAACAAAATAGCTTCTCCAGACTAGGATTTCATTTAAGAAATTTAAATATCTGGCAATGAGTTATACAAAATTTTTCAAATAGAGATATACTGATCATACATTTAATTCTTTTAGAAAATTGTAGAGAAAAAATATGTAGAATCAAAATGAAATACTTCTGCCCTATGTCTCTCCTCTCTTGCTTCTTATGCCTTATTTTTTGACTAAGTTAAATTCAGGAAAAAATGCATTATACATTATATGTGTATATGTAATATACATTTTAATTCTATCTTAACATAATATACCTCCAGATTTTGAACATTTCCAGAGCTTAGTTCTTGCTGAGTTCATTAAATGTGTATATAAGTATTTAAAGAATGAATGACTAAGTGGATAGATGTCTACTGTTCTTTTTAGTTCTCACTGTATTACTAATTGAATTAAATGTAGACATCTATAACAACACTATCATCCCAACCCCACTGTTCCTACCAATGAATCAAATAGTGATTGAGTCATTTTTTTTACAATTTTGAAATAATTTTATAACAACTGTATTCATTGGTAAATCCATTGCTTTTAATGATAATATGAATTTTGGGGGGAGTAAAACTCCTGACAAGAAGTCAGGGATTCTGCTGGAGAAGAAAATCTTTCTGGTAGGTTAACATTTGTGTTATATAATATATAATGTGTGTGTGTGTGTGTGTGTGTGTGTGTGTGTGTGTGTGTGTGTGTTACTGAACCCAGGGGAATTCTACCTCTGAGCTACATCCTCGGTCCTTATTTATTTTATTTTTTGTTTTAAAACAGGGTCTCGCTAGGTTGCTGAGAGTCTTGCTACATCGCTGAGGCTATCCTCAAACCTGCTATCTTACTGTCTTAGCCTCCCAAGTACCGGGAATAAAAGCTAGTGCCACCATGCATGGCTGTAGGTTAACATTTGTAAGAGGTCCTATCATATGCCATGGAAAAGAAATAGTTTTTTTTTCCCTGTTGTGTCAACCAAAAGTTTATTCCATTCTTATAAACTGTATATAGAGAATTTTTTGTTGTTTTTTTGTCTTTCCTTTCTGGCATGACCAACAATCTAAATCAAATAGAAGGGTCTATGCACATTAAATAGATTTAAATACACAATCTGATGTACATTGTCATAATTCTGGAAAGAAAAGAAGCACAATTTTGAGAATCATATGTAACAAATACTTTTGGTTGATATTAATAATGGTATAATTTTATTTAAACCTGTTCATAATTTTTGAAAACAGTATTCAAAGTAATATGTGCTCTCATCCAAGAGCTGAATGAAAGAATATGCAATTCTTATTTCAAATGGAACTCATTTTAAAATGGCATATAAAAACATTCCTTCATACAAAAACATGTCAGCATGTGCTGTAAACAATCCATTCAAACAGGAAAATAAAACTATTTTAAAAAAATTGGACAGGGAGTGGTTCCCTCTACTGCATGAAGAAAAAGCTTGAATTTTACTAACATATATTTTGAAATAATCACTATCACTATGTAGCTATTGTTTAGTTGATAGCTATGAAACTTATTCACCAAAAGAAAATTGAATATCACTTAGGATTATACACACAAACAGTTATGACCTCAACGTTGCAAAGATTTATACAGAAAACATAGGTATTTCAAAACCTAAGTAGGTTTTATGGGCTTGAAAGTCCAGAAACCAAAATGATTTTTAAAAGCATGCTGATCCTCTCTTACCTGCTGCATATTCAGCAGGCATTATTTGTAGTGTTATCTGATTATCCCTAAGGCTCTATAAAACACTTACATATAACAGCCACTTCTAGGGAACCATCTGCTAGAACTACAAGGGCTCTCTGGAGGACTGTCTCATCTATACTAACACCAGCACCTGCAAAACCATGTCTCTGCATCAGCACACACCTGCAGGCCATGATTTGTGCACAATGCAAAGACTACTCAGAATTTGGGCTAAGGCCACAGAATGTTTATTCTTAGATGAGACAAAATTTATGTTGCTATCATTTGAATGTAAGTGTCCTTCCATGGATGGGATCAGGAACCTTATAAAAAAGCTGGAAAGAACTATCTAGAAAAGAACTACCTAGCTAGAAGTACCTAACTACCTAGCTAGGTAGAAGTACCTAACTACCTAGCTAGAAGTACCTAACTACTGCATTTCCATCCTGTCCTGCATGTGAGGACACTGTGTTCAAGTCGCCATCTTGAAAGCAGAGTCCTGGCTCCTACCAGACACCAAACCTGCCGATGCCTTCAGCTTAGACTTCCCGGACTCCAGAAATAAATTTCTGTTCTTTATAAATGACCCAATCTCAAATATGTCACACAAAAGGAGTAAGGCAGATTCCTATTGTTAAAATTTAAACACATTGGAGGCCAAATGAAATGTAATATTCAAATATCTTACCACATTAATAGTTCTTTGATGCTTCCCTGACAAGAGATTCCTAAGTGTATTATTATTTTGAGAAGCAACATTGTATTTCCTTGCTTTGAAAGCTACAAGGCTAAGTCACTCTGGTGTAATGGAAGTGGCAGTAACGTGAGAATTGCAACCTAAGACAAAATGCTGAACATCTTCGCATTGTTGATTTCCAGAATGGGTAACCCTTTTGATCGGATAAAATTCAATCATAGGGCAGACTCTGACAAACCCATCTTTTTTTTTCAGAATTGTTACAGATAATTTTCAGTTATTGGCATATAGTACTAAGGCAATAAATGTTAATAATCAGTGTATATATCATGCTACAATTCTTTTTGAAATTTTTTATTTCTATTATGTTTTATGTTTATATAGCAATTTGGATCTCACAAAACGCTTTATTACTGTTATATCATTGATCCTTATAAGAACCTTGTGAAGTAGATAGGGCTTGTATTATTGGTGCTATTTTATAAAGAACTAAGGCTTGGAAGTGCAGTGATATTGATCACATAGCTGCAGGGCTAAGTCCAAGACCAGCTAACATGCAATTCAGTACTTACACAGTGCTCCTATTTATAGTGGATCTTAGTATGAGCCATTGGGTGGACTCAATCATTGTTGGCTTAGAATCAGTCTCAATCACTGGGATAAGTGTTTACCTTACTTATGAATGAGAGGGTCTTACTGTCTTCTCAAGGTGAATAAACTTGAACATCACATGGTAATAGAAAACTAACCTGCAAGATAATAAATCTCTAAAAAATAGTGTTTCTGAAATACTATAAAACCTCCCATGTGTCTAACATGCCTTTCCTTAATTTTTCCTTTGGATCATTTCCTTTTACAATGATAGTAGACAGAGCACATTGACTCTAATGTGTCAAGTTAACAAGTGTTTATTTAAATTCTTCATTGCAGATTCCTAGAAATGCCAGTCATTAATCTATTGCCAAGTATCAACTGGTGAAATATATCCGTAATTTTAGTTCTTCAGAAAGGATTAGCAATGTGTAAAAAGGCTGCCAAAGAAAAAATCTTCAATGTAATTCAGGTAACTGTGAAATATGCTGTCCTAAAGACCTAATGATTACTGTGCAAAATGTAAACTCAAATAAACTACTCGTAATTGTCTACCATGGTGTCCAGAACCAGTGCCCAGAGCTAATTGCTATGGATGCAGGGTGAAACCTTCTCTGTGCCAAACATCTGCCCTGCCATTGGGAGAGAAACAAACCTCTGTTAGCTGTAAAGTCATTGAGGCTTATCTCCTGTGTCACAGAACAACCAGGGGCAAACAAAACCCCCATGTACTTAATGAGACTTGACAATCCATCCTTGATGGCAAATTAATATACTTTGTACTTGGGTAGACCTTTTTATTTCCTCCTAATTGCAAGATGCTAACCATATGCCACAGACAGAATTTCAGACTGAAGGCCTAATAGTTTATCTCACTCAGACACAATTTCTGTGCATTGCTTCACTATAGAACTACACACTTACAGAAACCATAACTAGACTTGATATGTAATAATTAAATAATTAATTAGGATAAGAAGGGTCCTGTGTGGGCCAATGATACCTGTGTTTCAGAAACCAATAATAATTATTAATTCAATTCTATTCACCCGCAGTCAATAAGGAAAAATCAAAACAAAACCTATGCTAAAAGAATTGCATTTTTATATCGAGTGGAATAATTAAGCTTTGGGGATAGTCTCCTGGTCATTATAGAATTTGTCATTTATTTTAAGAAAAAGAGATGGAGCAGGGAAAGTGCAAAGCAGAAACAGTAGTGAACAATGCAAACGCCCTCCTTAATTTACCAGGTCAATGAAAAAGAATCCCAATTCTACAGTATGTTCTAGATACTTTGTCAAAACATATAGTACTTTCTGGATAAAAACCTAGGTGACAGCTTTACTTTGATTACATAAGTATATGCGATTTTGGGTTAAACTGAGCTTTTCCTTGTGATAGGTTTCAGATGTAGAAACTTATGTTACCTTTGTTACCTCCAGAAGAGAGTAAAATATCTGCTATCCTTAAAACTTAGAGACCAGCAGAATAGTGGAAGGGGGATGGAAGTGGAAGATGGGGAGGGGAAAAAGGAGGACCTAGGAAGGAAACAGTTCAAATAATGTGATGTCCGTATATGACATCATCCCTTCCAATCTACTAAGTGGATGGGAGGAGTGCCAGTGGGGGATGCCAAGGGAAATACACCAAGTGATGTGTGCATGAATGTTGGTATCACTTTGAATCTTACTATGAAGTATAATTGCAATGCACCAATAAAAGTATACAAATAAATAAAAAGCAGATTGGCTTAGGCTGAATGCAGTCAATCAAAAATGATATTTCAACTAGGTAAAATTCAACTGAGCTATTTAAAAATAACAGTACAGGAATAGTATAAATATGTATATTTTCTAATCTGTTAAATAATTTATAATAAATTTTAAATGAAATGCAAAGTAACTGGAAATTAGTCTATTTGACCTAATATGATGTATTATTTTTCTTAAATTTCAAAGCCACTCTTTTAATTATGATGATATAGAGAAACTAAACACTTAAGTGCCTTTCCCTGAGGAAAAAAAACATTATTTCATTTAGCATAACTAAATACATTTACAAAAGTCTTAAAAATAGAATAATCTAATATTGTACAAAATATTTTGATTATTAGTGTTTTCCAAAAACAACAATTTGAGATGTAAGCATTATAATGATTAATAACAGAGAATCAACTTGGAAAGTATCTAAATTATAAATAAGGAAGTAATAACAAGAAAACTGATGGTGTAGGATCTGGAATCATTGGCCTTGGTTCAAATTCTAGCATCATTTTCTATCAGCTGTGTGTCTGTGAGGAAGCTATTCAACTCCCTTGTTCTTCATGTATACTACTTGTAAAGTTGCGCATAACATTACTTTCCTCATTAAGCTGGAGTGGAAAGGAATGTGATTGTCACAAAACCCAGGTAAATACAAAGAATTAAAATATTAGTGACAGCATGGTGACCTGGTTGGAACAGAGTTGGCCTTATAAAGGAAAAGCAGGAAGATGATACTTAGAATTAAACTGGAAGATCCAGAGAATGGTGTCATTCTAATATCATGGTCCACTTGTTAGTGCCACCATGATGAAAGTAATTATGGAACTGCGTGTCACAATATGCTAGCAAATAGAGAGAAGATACAAAAAATAGAAAAATAAAACACATAATTAGTTATACATAAGTAAAAATTACAATACGATAAAAATTCAAACAACAATTTACATAGCTGCATCTTCTGTCGTGTGTGTGTGTGTGTGTGTGTGTATGTTACTGGAGATTGAACCCAGGGGCATTCTACCTTCATGCTACATCATCTGTCTTTTTATTTTGTGTATGTGTCTGGTACTGGAGATTGAACCCAGGGGCATTCTAACTTCAAGCTATACCCCCAGCCCTTATTTGTATTATTATTATTATTATTATTATTATTATTATTTATTTTGAAACAAGGTCTTGCTAGGTTGCTGAGAGTCTCACAACATTGCTAAGGTTGTCCTTGAATCTGGGATCCTCCTGTCTCAGCCTCTCACATAGCTGCATTTTCTTAACGAGCTTCAGAAAGTAGTATATTGACTGCAGTGTTTTGTACAAATAGTAAAGTTTCCCACACACATGCAGTTATACACATATACAAAACACATTCAATGACAATAAATATACTATATGTAAATGGCACTAGAGATGACATATACTACATTCAAGGTTATTAGCATGGATCTCAAACATACTAAAAGAAATGATCTGATCAAGTTTGACAGCGAGAATTGAAGATTATTGTTTTATATCATCTTGTCATTCCAAATAATTATAATATATGTGTGTGAGGTTGTATATTCTCAACTTAGTCCTGTCAACAAAATTAATTATTTGACAGAACTAATTATTTTGAGATTCAAACTCCACTCAGCGGGGATAGAAATTACACTTTTACATGCAAACCTAGCTCCCAGGCCACAGTGCCAGAACACCCAGCATCACATTCAATTTCCATTAGTGAGGCCAGTCATTATTCTAATATGATTACACAGTCTTGTAAAATGTCCTTTTTTATGAAAAGCAATTAATTTTCATTTAGTAACATTTTGGATGCCAAGTATTTAGAAGTGACTCTGCAGAATGCAGTTTTTTTTCCTGAAAATATTCATATTAACTCCCAAGTCGGTATCAGACTGGAGACAAAGACAAACAAAATCAAACATAAAGATCTGAATTTTAAATGCCATCACTAATAACAGAAAATTCCCATTAGTGTCAGGATATTGATAACAAAAAGAACATTTCTAGTTCAAGAGCTACAGAATAAGGTCTTAAATAGCAATACTTAAAATTAGTTCATTTAAAAAATATATATAGGAATGTAATAAGCATGTGTAAATGTATTTTTCATCAGATTTGATTACATACTGATTGTAGATGGTATAAGTTATTCAGCCTTGATTATCAGTAAAGTTTACCAGATGTCATGAAGCAAAAGGCCAGAAAAAAGGTTCTAAAATAAACACTGCTACTCAAAAAGACACTGGAAACAGCCATTTGCAAAATTTTGAAAATGAAGTTTTTAAATCATATTTCAGTTTTACAGAAGGTAGTTTTAAGTATTACATACATGATGATAATTTCTTATAGTTCTATATTTGGTACAAAATAAATTATTTCAACAATCACATTGTTTATTAACTCTCAAATAAAAAAAAATTTGGTCATGTGTGTGTGCGCGCAAACACCCGCGCATGTTTTTTTTTTTTTCAAGAGATGTCAATATGTTGTTGTCTCTCAGTTTACAGGAGTCCAATGTTAGACCCTGGAAATTTGAGAAGACATCATGACTTCTTGTGAGCAAGCTTTGCCTCCCCTCAGAGCTTCCAGATCACACCGCAGAAGCACACTACCTAACAGGTCTCTGTTGTCTTTCTTGGTGCTTAAAAAACGTGGCTGCTAAACTGGTTAAAAGGTTGGTAAATATAATTTAAAATTGAAAATAGCTATTTGTTCTTACTGATGATTTTCAGTGTCTCCCATTTTGTTTTTTAATATATGCCAATAAACTCACAATGTACTAACAAAATTTTTACTCCCATCCCCCCAAAACCTGTATTCTATTGAAAACAAGAACAAATATCTAGTTTGAGGAAGTTGTTTTTTTAAAGAAAATTATGATCTCTTATTCCCTGAATAAACAGTATTTAACTAATTCAGATTAGGTTAAAAGCTATGAATATTACTGTTATCCTGGATTATTTTTTGGGGTACTGGGAATTGAACCCAGGGCCATTCTACCTCCAAGCTACATCCACAGCTGTATTTTTTTTTTTTGCAGTACCAAGGATTGAACCCAGGGGCGCTCTACCTCCACGCTACACCCCCAGACCTATTTTTTATACTTTATTTTGAAACCAGGTCTCACGAAGTTGCGGAGGGGCTCACTAATTAGAGAGAGAGAGAGAGAGAGAGAGAGAGAGAGAGAGAGACAGGCAGAGAGGGAGAGAGAGAGAGAGAGAGAGAGAGAGCTGAGGCTGGCCGCGAACCCGGATCCTCCAGTCTCTGCCTCCTAAAGTACTGGGATTACAAGCGTGCGCCACCACGCCCGGCTCCCAGCTGTATTTTTTTATTCTTTATTTTAAAAATAGGGCCTCATTAAGTAGCTGAGGCTGGCCGTGAACCTCGATCCTCCAGTCTCAGCCTCCCAAGTACTGGAATTACAAGCGTGTTCCACCACGCCTGGCCTGGATATGTTTTTAGGGAGGAATAGTTCTTTATGAATTATACAAAATGTTTTCTATCTTCTTGTGAAATTTAACAACTCAACTTTCATAATAGTGTGTCTAAAATTTTCTTTCACATCTTTGATGTGAAATATAAGAATCATTTGCAAAATGTGTAATCATTATCTTATTCCTCTTAAAAGAACATATTGGAATAGTGTTTCAAAATAAAAAAAAAATTAAAATAGGGCTGGGGGTGTAGCTCAAAGGTAGAACGCTCCTGGGTTCAATCCCCAGTTAAACACACACACACACACACACACACACACACACACACACGTACTGGGAAAGGTCAGTTTCACTTGAATAAGAGCAAGAACAAAATTTATACAGCTTTATGGAAGCTTTGATGATTAAACTAAATAGGTAGCAATTCAAGCGTCTCCTACTTTCCTAGGTTAAAAATAGCATTGATGGGCACGTCAGATACTAGGAAGGTTAAAAGTGCATCTTGCTAACAGTCATGAGTGTTTTATTTGAGGTAGGTAGTATGTTAACAAGCCCTAAAGAGACCCATTAGTAGCCGCAATGAGGTTTTTTTAGTCAAAGGAAGTAATTAATGGAATTATGAATAATGGTTATTATTCAATTCAATCACAGAAAATGACATTGAATGTGAAAAGAAGGACTTGATATTGTTCAATAACGTAATTAGAATTTTGAAGAACTAATAGTGTAATGGGAATAATATCTTAGGATGATAATAGTCTACAACTCACAAACTGAAGAGCATATTCATTTGGACCATGAAATCTTATGAATTTCTAATTTATATATCTCTGCGTTATCTTATACTAGCTTCTACAGGATACATGATAATCATGTGGCTGTTGGTGACTGAGAATTATAATGGAGTTTTGTTGTTTCCTAGCAAATAGGAATGAAATGTTTATTTTTTAAACTAGTCAAAATTAAAAGCAAACTTAAAACTTAATTTATACAACAAATTTAAAATAATGTATTTCAGTTTCTGAAATTGTGTGTATGTTATATATGAAAGAAAACCAATTGTTAATCATCTATACAATGCTATCCTCACAAATTTGAAAAGTTTAGTATATAATAAAAGGTAGAAAGCTAACTTTTTGACCCAAACTCTCTTTCCACTTCATACACACATGTATCAGAAAGGAGTAGTTAAATTGGTGATCCAATTAGCAAATGTTGATCCAGAAAATAAGCCACAGTGACTAGTAGGTGTGATTGCCACCTTATGAAAGGTACAAACCCATACTTTGCTCCTATTTTGGGGGTCTGAGTGAATAAATGGATTCAAACCTTACAAGAAATCCTGTAGGTTTCTTCTCTTATTCTACATTCACATATGGGCTTGAAAGTAGGGATCAAAGACAAGTTTCTGCAACAAGCTGCAGTGTAATTATTGGTTCTGTACCTACTACACGGGCAGTAGAATTGGAGTCCTGGGAGGAAGTTTTAATGGATGAGAAGGAGCTCATCTCTGACAATAGCCTGAGTGGTGCCGTGAGTCAGATTTTCCAGAACTTCGAATTAGAAATATTGAGCATTCAAACAGTTACGAATAAAACATACTTGGGTTCTTATCAGTTATTTTTCATGTATATAAACTTTGGAGGGAATTTCAGTAGGAACAAGAGAAGTTTCCCTCCCTCCCTCCCTCCCTCCCTCCTTCCCTCCCTCCCTCCCTCCTTCCTTCCTTCCTTCCTTCCTTCCTTCCTTTCCCATGTGGTCCTGAGGATTGAACCCAAGGGCATTTTACCCCTGAGCTACACCCTCAGTCCTATTTTATTTCTTATTTGGAAACAAGGTCTTGCTAAGTTGCTGAGGCTGCCTTCAAACTTGTGATCCTCCTGTCTTGGGGATTACAGTATTGGGATTCTCCCAAGTACTGGGATTACAGGCATGGGCCACCACGTCCAGTTATTTCTTGAATTTCTCAGTCATAATACCATGGGGGGAGATAAAAACTCTCCTAATGTTAGATTCACTAATTGCAATAAATGCAATATACACTAACAACATGACTAAGTCTAAAGAAAGTCAGAAGAATATGAATTCAGTATAACATTCTTTCCCCTTCAATGGTCAACCGGCTAAAATCATTGATATACTAGAACAAAGAACAGCTTTTCTGGTAGAAAAGGCAAATGTTGTTCAATAAGTATTTAGATGCGTCAGGCATAGTGATTTCCCTTATACTTAAATATCAATCTACGTAAAATATTATATAAATAAACAGAAAGAAACTCCGAGAAGTTCATGGCATTTTCAAAATCATATAGCTAGTAAGTGGTGGAGTGGGATATTTTCGGTCTTCAGAGTCTATTATATTTTCATTACAAAATACTAAGTAGCACTGGTAGGTGGTAACCCAATGGCCTCCCTATTCTTGCTACCTCTGGAGAGATGCATTGCATGTTTGCTTCTAGTCATACTGGTCAAAAAGAGCCAAAGGTCACAAATAGAAGAGAAAATATATAATCTGCCTAACTTTAAAGTACAAAGTAAGACAACAGAAGGTGAGTAGCAAAAGTTTTTAAAATGAAGATAAATGGAAATGAAAAGTCAATGAGACAGTTAAAATGACTTTCAAATATCATGAACCTTGTATGAATAAATGACTTACCTGTTTCCAAAAGCTTCCATGGAAAATTATGAAATCAGTACATTTCTATTCCAAGGCATATGTCCTAAAATATCTTTCTTAAACAAATACTTAAAAGGATATTTTTCTCTTTTTATACTTTTACCAGTGCATTATAATTATACATCATAATGAGGTTCCAAGTGATACAAATATACATGCACATAGCACTTGGTGAAGGATGAATGAGTACTACAAACAAAAATAAAAATTTTGTATAAAGAGGTTTTAATAAATTATCACAGGATCCAAATGACAGGTTTCAAGTTGATTATCTAAAAATATTTGATTCTCTGACACTGATCCAGCTCTGGAAATAGGGAGAGTGTGGCTACTACTATAGCAACATCGAACAAAGGCATATGCTAATTTGCAGGTGAGTTGATTTTTAAAATAAATTTGTTTCCCAAAGAATATGCTGTAATGAAGTTCTTGGTCCTTATTGTGTACATGAAAAATGAAGATATGTTGTGTCTGCCCTGAGTCAGTGATCTAATGTGAAAAATGTAGAATAATTGGACCCTTCTGAGAGTGTAGATTTATTCAAGGGCAACTCCAACCATAATTACAACCATAACTATAGTGCAAGGGTCTATTTAATGTGATAACTTGTTAAAGGTGCATTCAGTTACTTACGTAAATAATATGTGCCTGTTTGTATTATGGGCAGTCATAGGAGACAAAAGCACAATCTCTTTATGGTATCCCATACATTTTATGAAGCTGCTGCATTTGAATGGTTAGTGAAAGAGAAGGGATTTCAACAGATTAAATAAGCATGAGCAGCTTAATACAATATTCAGTGATGGGTACACTACAGACATATCAAGAAGCAGTTGAGGATCGGCTGAAAAGATAAATTAAGGTCAGACTGTGGAGACTTTGAATGCTAACAACAAAAGAGTTTACAATTCAGAAAGGAAGGAGGATTTACTGAGGTTTCTGTTTGTGTTTGGGGCGTGGGTACACTAGAGCATCTAAATTTTGTGCAATAGTTTGTAATAAAATTTCCCTTAAAAGCTTTGCTACAGTTACACAATTGAATTATTTCATAAATTGGGTTCCTTGAGAATTGTTTCTTCAAAGGGTAGGGCTTGTTGTTCTGGATTGGGATGGGAAAGTTACTTTTCATACATTTTTATTTAACCCTGGCCAGTATTACTTTTGCAATTAAAAAGATAAAGTGGAAAAAAGAGAGAAAATGTCTCACTCCATCATACACTACATTCAAATTTTGCATTCTCAAATATTTGGCAAGCAAGTGGCAATGTTAAAACACTAAAAAGAAGTTGAATTTGTATGGTTCTAAATTAATAGATCCATAATTATTGAGTGATTTCTAAAAACTGCTGTATTTGTATGAAGATTTTTTACTTTTCCTCCCAAACCAGGATAAAACAAATTGTCATTCACTTATTGTATTTCATAATTTTATAAACAATTAGGATTGGGGGATTAAGAATATAGGATTAAATGTAATGTTATAGTAGAAACATAAAATCTACAAGTGCTCTAGGACTAATTGTTCCTCAAGTTAAGAATTGATTCTATGGCATTAATGAGAGATCATCATGAAAAGTCTTTAAGGCTAATTCTAGTAATAGAAATTATTTATTTTATAAGACACTGAAATTAATTTTAAGAAATATCATTAGCTAAAACTTCAGCTGAAATCACTTTCTGGAGACCCTCTTTTCATGAACTGACTTTAAATATTTTAAAAACAGAAAAGGCTTAGCACAATTCTGATGGTCAGGCTCTGTTTGTGGGCAGAAGACTTGCTGTCAGCCATGTATAGGGAGAGTGGCCTTGATGTCCCATGGAGCACACAGGAATCCTGGGAACAGAGTGGCAGAGTGGCTTAGGGTGAGGATCCACCTCTTCCTGGCCCAAGAGGTAAGGCCACTGCATTGCAGATGCTGTCAGGATTTGTGCACATCATGTCCCCTGGAGTTGAGCCAGGAGCATCCTCCATGGCCATATGTGGCAGTCCAGTCCTTGAAGGGATTACCTTCTGAGTCTCCCTAGCTTGGTAAGAACTGATCTTAAGGCTGCCCAATTGGGCCGAGTTCTGTGCTGTCTGTAAGCCTAAGACTTGTCTACACATTGAGACCAAAGCCATCTGGGAGCAAGAAGCTGCTTGGTGGAGGACAGGCAGCCACTTAGGAGCTGACACATTACCAGGCAGCAGAAGATACTGCTGCTCCTCCTGCTGCCTCTGCTGCTTTAGGCTTCCTGCTAGCTTGACCTGCTCCAGTATCAGCAGAGATACAAGAAGATACAAGAGAGTAATAGGCATCTGAGACCACAGGATTGGAAAGTAAGATGATTAATAGAGTACTAGAGTGTGGGGCTCCTAGTAAAGAAACAGTCCCAGGGAAAAGATAGTAATGTTAATGAAGATAAAAATAAATTAAAAGTAAAAAAGAAGGAAGGACGGAAGGAAGGAAGGAAATGGAAAAAAACATGAGTTCACTCATGAGAAATTCATCATAAAGACTTAAGGATTCCAGGAACTAAAAAACAAGACATTGGTCACCCCTGAGAACCAAAATATATGTCAACACATACAGCAAATGTGTAATAACATGAAGATAATCAAGGGAAGAATAACAATGAGGAGAAGACAGAGCCAGGAAACAACAAAGGTGAATACAGTCACACTAGTAGGAAAAAGCATTAACTCAAGGAGAAGAGGAAGGAACTCAAAATATAACAGTGCTTATTATAGTTGAAAGAAAGATGTGATCTTGCATCATGAAAAGGCTAGTTCCACACAGGATTATCTAGAAAGGATCATTTAAAACAAACAAACATGAAACCACAAAGGCATACCCTGATAAATTTCCAGAGAAAACTTCATGAACTTCTAGACAAAAAGAAATAACTTACAGGGAAACATATTAGATTGTGTCAGATTTCCCATTTATATCCCAGGAAACAAGAATATGGCAGAGAAAATAATAAGAGAAAAAGATTCTAAGTTATAGGCAGACCTACAGTATCATCGATTCTGGTTACCTGAACAGGCAAGGCTAGAGATACTAAGGATGAAAAAGGAAAGCTGCAGTTTTAAGACTATTTTTTTAATTGCCCCTGACGAAAACATCACAAATGATATGATACCATTTGCCCCAACTGTATATATGTGGGGGATATATAGAGAAAAAGAAGCATAAAGGTAATTAGCAAAAAGACTTCTGTATTGAAATTTCAAAAATATTTTTATTTTACTTCCTATGCTTTTCTTCATTTTTTAAAAACACTTAGCCTATATTACTTTTATAACCAGGCGAAACAATAAAGCTATTGTCATTTTCAACAAAAGCATTCTTCCCAATTTTCATAATAAATGTGTTTCCTCATAACTTCCTCACGGAGGTCTTCGGTTCTGCTTACATATACCACACAATAAATGGAATCCTTCCTCCACATGAAGAATCTCTAAACATATGACTGCATATGAAAATTTTATTTTAATGCAAATTTAAATAGTTTTAAACAACCTCTTCATTATTCTTCTACCTATGGCCTAGAAATCCATGCTTACTTGATAGAAATTATCCACTACCACTTTCTACCCTGGAACTTGGAAATTTTCCTCTCAAATTTACCCGGAACCTATATTATACTCAAATATTTTTTCATGTTGAAAATACTTCTGGAAATACTGACTTCCTTTACATAAAAAAAGTGATTCCCTTTCTACATGTTCTTCTGGCCTCTGCTTTCCTTTTCCCTCCTGTCCACCATCAAATATTTAAACAGATTTGTTCATCCTCATTGACTCTGCATTATTGTTTGACAGTTCCAGTCTTCAGCAGCCAAAGGAAATATTCAAACAGCAACTAAAAACTGCGTGGCCCCAGAAATTATTCCAGGCAACAACTTCGGTCTTGTTTTCTGTGCAGTATTTTTATTTTCATCTCTCATTGACCCAAGAGCAGATTAGCCTCCTTTCTGTTGGCACCTTGGAGAATTCATTTGGTCTTCTGAGTCAGTGTCTACCCAGGTGGCAGCTCTAAAATTGTCCAAGTAAGCAGAAAGGATTGTTTTCAGGCCAATTTAGAAACGTTTTAATGGTTAGGGAGAGATGAAAGGTTCAGTATCTTCATAAAATAATAGATTCTGCTAACCACGGCTCCTAAATGTGGTACTTCTTTTATACTTATATTTGTCTTCCCAGAGCTCAGATCATCAGCATCTATTACTAATGGTATGGTAATTATTTATTCCTCTCTCAATTCACTCACACACATAAAATATGACTTTAATGACTCTAATAATGCAATTTTCACAAAATTAAGTCAGATTATATTACTGTATCACTAAAATTATTCAATATCACTATTTTGAGGAAAAATATTTTTGTAGATGGTCTTTAATGACTGAGTTTCTTTTTACTAATTGGGCTTGCTTCTTGCCACTTTAAAACAAAAGTACTAATTCTAGTTTGTTGAAGACAAAGTGCAGCTCTCTTGAGTTGTTTTCTCTAGGCTCTGTGGATCTGTATGTCCTTAACGTGGCATTCCCAACGACTTGTAATTCCTATCTCATGCCATGTCATTGCCTGGCTGATTCCTATTTATTTTTCAAGAGTCAGTCTGACAACTGGATGTCTGATAACTGGATCTTCTTACTGCTACCTACAGTTCCCTCAGTTGCTCCTTATAGGTGATTCCATGGCACACTGTGTTAACACCCATCCAATAAGGAAATACAGAAAACACAGTAATTCTTTTTCTGCTTGATACTTTCTGCAAATATCCCTTCAAACTGCTTGGGGTCTTATATCTTGTATGTTTGAAACCCAAGCACTTTGCTACAGTAAGTGCTCAATAAATGTCTTTCAGCTATTTGATATACATTTCAGGCACTAAAATATGGAGAATTTCATGTATGGAATTTCAAACTTGAATATAACCATTGGTGTTAGGGCTGAGTTTCCATTTTTAGAGACCTCCTGTTTGACTAGTTGGATATCAATTTGTAAAGTCAATAATCATTTCACAGACTTCTGAACTGGGTTTCAGAGCCCTTGGAACATGGGACAACAACAGGAGCCAGAGACATTTGAAAACAGAAACTATCCTGTACTTACTGGGCTCCCAAACTCTCCATCTGTGTATTCTTTAGACCAAGAAAGCTTCCAAATACATAGCAATTTTGTATGTTGAGAAAGTCTCAAAAAAGAAATGCCAAAAGGAATGGCTATATCATTTCAACAATAATATAAAAATCTTAGGGAAGAGAGAGGAAAAGAACAGCTGAAAGTAGCTAGTGATGCTTAAGATACCACTGAAAAGATAGAGATGAAACATTCTTTATGCTCACATTTGATAAGAAGACTCTAGAGTTTGTATTGCTTGAGGATAGAGAGATTGAATGCAAGTAATAGCAAGGCATAGTAATATAGGCAGCAAGTGAAACTAGTTGAATGGGCATGGATATCTGTGACTAATTAAACACATTTCATTCAACCTTTGTATAGTTTTATTGTATAATTTAGCTCCATGTCAGTGTTTTCTTCAAATTACTGAAAGTAATTTTAAAATGTTGGTGGTTATTTAACACTTTTTAAAAAATATTTACTAGCCGGGCGTGGTGGCGCACGCTTGTAATCCCAGTACTTTGGGAGGTGGAGACCGGAGGATCCGG
>PVJS01004996.1:8306-66380 GCA_004027185.1 Glis glis
TATGTGCAACCTAGGGAGTAGTGGGGACACAAAAGGGACTCCAGACAATAGTGGAGAACACTCAGTGGAGCAAGGGAAGTGGTCGAAGGGAAGGGGAAGGGCAAGAAAGAAGTGAACCAATGGAATTACTATCATAAACAATGTGTACATGTGACAATATACCAACATCATTCTCGGTACTCCATATGGGGGGATGTGGGGGGACACTAAGAGCGGTGTGCATGTATGTTAATATCAAATTGATATTCATTATTATGTGAGACTACAATGCACTAATAAAAGCACATTAAAAAAAAAAAAGAAATACAGAGTTTGGAACCAATGTGGCCCCAGATCTCAATATATTCCCAATTTTCTGACTGCCTCAGATCTGTGCTTGGAGAACCAGAAGCCACAGGAAAGGGAAGCCATGTCCTGTGATTGCACTCTCTCAACATTCTGATGAACCTCACACAGATGCCCCCTCACAGGTGCCTTTGGGGTACACCCAGAAGAGCCTCCTTTTATACTCCAACTATAGATTGAGGTTTTGAGTTAGTAATGACACAACTCAGAGTTATCTTAGTTGATTCCCATTCAATAAAATGAATAAATTCTAAAATTTATTTTTGCCCACCATGATAATGTTGACATAACTTTGGGGTAAGGGCTCTAGCTTTGAAGTGGTAATCCTAACTTGCAGTGTTAGGTCCCACTGGCTGTAGAAAGCAAACAATCTGATGTTTTACAATAGAATATTCTTGAAATCATTCAATAAAGCTTCAGATAAAGGAGAGAAAAAAAAAAGACCAAGTTACTTGTGATTAAGCTACATTCTATCTCACTGGAATTTTGCCCCCTGGCTATTATTCTTGTCAATAGTTTATACAGAGATTTCTTCCCAATGCAGTGCTCTTAAGTAGACTGAAGGGCATATTTCCTCTTTAATCTGCTTGTGGAAATCTCATTAATGTAATGGAAATTTGCCCCCTACCATGACTAAAGTGTTTGAAGAGACAGAAACAAGGAAGTAAGGTTGACCATATATAGTTTCCATTAAAGAAATAAGGGAGGAAGGCACTTACCATAGAAATACAGGTTGAAACTTGGCAATTTAAAGTAATAAATAAGGGAGTGTGTGTGTCTGTGCAAAATGATCTGTGGTCTTTCCAAAAGAGAACTGGGAAGGCAGCCCACCTGTGCTAAGCACCATTCTTCACATGGCGAAATCACAAATTACTCCTGGGGGAGGGTAACTTTCCTTGAATTTGAGCCATTTCTACATTTCATTTTTTTTTTTTTGCTTTGCTTTTTACCACCCCACCAAAGTTAAGAATTTCATTCCTCAAGAAGTGCTAATTTATTCCTAAAAATGTGTTTAATTTGGGGCTTGATTCTATAAAACTTATTTTTATAAGCACATTTTCCTCGGCATATACATGCAGTATATATTGCATAAACATTCAACTTTTAAAAAGTTTCATTTAAGTCTTTCCTTTGGCCCTTCAAGCATATGCCTCCAGTATGTGTGTGTGTGTGTGTGTGTGTGTGTGTGTGTGTGTATTTATATATGCTTTCATAAGTCTCCATATTGCATATGAACACATTATTAATATAGTGTGATTATAACACCACAATTGGATAAAAGCTTATAAATGTCAATACCCAAGGGAAAAAATAGTGAATGCATTTACAAAAGAAACTAGACTGGAGCTAACTGAAATTAAACATTTGGTCAAAATTTTGTCACCTGGAAATTTAAAGCAAAGTATTCTACTTGTTAATTTTTATCTGATTTACATGCAAAATGATATCAGTGCATTTCATTTGTCAGGCAACACAACCACAACACAACACATTTAGGAAAGACTCAAGAGGGGCAGCTGGTCTTGGGCCATCGGTACCTTGGTCCTTCCCATCTATGCTGGATGGTGTTCAGTGTACAGGGCCATGGGAAGATGGCAACAGTGTCATGCTCATTCTCGCTTTGTCTCTGCTCATCTGTTCTCAGGGACCTGGAGTGTAGCCTCACACACACTGCTTTTGTTCATACCAGTTCTGCCTGACCAGGGTCTCCCCATGGCTAATTCCTCCTCATATTTATCTCCCACAGGAGGGTTTCCTGATGCTCAGAGGTTCATAAACTCACTTAGTAGAGCAACATGAGTTCATGGTATAGATAAGAACAGAATCCAGGGCTAAAATTTCCACCTATCATGGGGATGGGGCTGAAGAAAAAAATGGATATATGCACTCCCACAGAGATACACATGCATTCCTGTCATGATGTGATGCAGTTAAGGGGCACCCTTGGAAAAGCCTATGCACTGCTGTTTGGACAGCCAGCATCCAAAACAGAACCAAGTAAGCCTCTTTCCTTTATAAAGCAGACTGCCTCAGGTGTTTCATTACAGTAACAAAAACTGACTAAACAGCATGCACATGCACACACACATGAAGTATAATGCTTATACTTTGAACACATTCCAAGATCCTAGACTCTGGGGTACTATCAAAACCAATAACCAACTTTATAAGGGTTAAATAAGTTATCCTTGGTTGGCAATGGCCTTGACCTCTGGTAACTGGTGGTCTGCAAGGAGATATCAAATCTAAGAGAAATTCCCCTTTACTTTAAATGGGGTATTTGCTGTTTTTGGATCACAGGGCTTGTGGCTCAACTCCCAGTAGGGAATGTTAACACTTCATACATCTGATGGGCAGGAGCTGCTGTGTTTAGGAAATTCCTTTTTGGTGGCAGCTAAATGCCTTTCAATTATATGTACATCCATTTACATAAACTATAATTCCTCTTTACTTCTGTCTTGAGTCATTATTATTAAAATGAGCTGGGTAACTTTCCTGAGTTATTTTATCACTTTGAAGTTGCTGGTTAGACTAATGGTATTTTTTTCCCGCAAGACCACATGAGAGAGAAGGCCTCTCTTAGAGCCACAGCCAATCTACCTCCCCAGGGGTCTTCCCTGAGCACCAGCAGCTCAAACCTACCCAAACTGTACCTTTAAAATGCTCAACATAGAGAATTCCCCATGGGTTAGTCAACTGCTGGCTCATATACAAAGAAAATACTGTATTTTGCTCTGAAGAGCTTTCTGCATCAATTTAAACACAGTGAGACAGACACAATATCCCAGAGAGAGGAAAACCTACCTTATTATATTCCTGACCCAAGAGAAAAGATTTGCCCTTAGGACATAAAAGGAATCTGAGGGGTATAGGGGAGAATTATCTAACCCTAAACATAAAAACAATTCATAATGCAGCATGACAATGCTTTTAATCGCTGACATAATTGTAATATGTATATATAATATGATACAAGAACGGTAAAAGCAGCTTGCGTTCCAGCCTTAAAGGCGCTCTTCAATATTCCTCTTTAGGTCTTCCTGATTTTATGCATGCTTGGGGGAATTTTCAGGGGGAGGTAACGTGATATTGTAAGGATTCTTTCTCAGTAAGATCACATCTTGTTCTGATTTGATTTGATTCATCTGTATGTGGCAAGTGTGGTAAGGCGAAACGGAGCTCTCTGAAGCAGTGTTTTACAATCCTTCCCTGATTTCCTGTGCAAGTCCATGTGGCCATAAAACAATGGGCAGAAGAACTGGGATTTTTATTTCTTCATATGGGAAAACTGCTGGGAGAGAGAGACACTCCCATGATCTCAGCTATGAGTGGCGTGGGTGTTCACCATTTTCCTTTTATGGCTATATAGAATATATATTTTTTAACCAAGGATTTTCCCCCATTTTCTTGATGTTCCCATACATGATATAATCTAACCCTGAGGTGCCATCTCCCAGGAAATAATGGCATCCCTGACTGATGGGTTGGAAGGTTGATAAAAAGAAACGACATATTGAGTTCAGCTTCCCCCTCCCCCGCCTTTAACATTATTTATGGAAAGAACTTTACAACATCCTTAAAAGTCACTCTGTGGTGGCTGGACTTTGCCAACTTTGCAGGCTGACATTTTTATACTGGGTTTTCCTGTGACCCAGGAGTTTTTCAGTGTTCCCATTTTATTAAAGTGAATGTTACTAACAATCCTGGCAGAAGCCAATGATCATTCCAGATCACAGAGTATGACTGCCACTACTGCTCTCTGCATTCACATGATTAGGCAAACAGTGGAGAAAAAAAGGCACACTGAAAAATAAATTAAATAAGAAAGAATGAATGGGCTCGAGTTTCAGCTGGACATTAAATTTGTCCTAACTCTCTGAACATTAAAATTCCTCCAGCACTACCTTCTGCTTTGCATTCTGCGTGGTTTGTTTTGCATGAGCATGGCTTTGACCCCTCCTTGAGGGCTTCCTGAGGAGAAGGACTGCATCTCATTATCCTGGTACCCCATGGGCCTTCACCTTGACTTCCTCGCAGCAGGTGCTCAGGAACCGGTGCTCAGTGGGACAACGTGCATACAGAACGGCGAGCCAATCATCTGAGTCCTCATATTTCATTTTAGCTGGAGCTAGGCTGTTCATCCCCCAGCTGCACGAAAACGTTTTCTCAGCCTAACTCTAACACTGATGTTTTCCTGCTGTAATTCAGAGAAGGGAAGCTTGAGCTCCAGGAGAGAGGACATCTCCTAAATGCTGAACACAGAGCCTTGAGACCTTTTTTTCTTTAATTTTAATTTAATTTTTTCCAAGGAGCAAGGATTAGGAATCTTTTCTGCTCAGATGTTGTCATTAAGCTGACTCCACCAGGTCATTCTACAGTAATGCTTGGAAAGAGGAGGTAAATGGTGGAAGTGGCCATTTGGGGCTTAGAGGAGCCAAGGACTGACTTCATTTATTTTATAAGTAAACTGAGATGGTCGAAGTAATCAATATATGGCACCTCTTCTAAGGTATTTACGCCACAGGCGCAAATTCCAAGCATGTCCCAGAGAACACTGTATTTTTTTAGACATATTTAAAAAAATAGCTCTTTCACTGCTTCTTATCTGAAGTGTCCAGAAAATCTATAAAATACATTCAAAGGATGCCCAAGGTTTGTGCGACCAACTGCCTCTCACTATCTTAGGACTCGGGTTATGTCAAATTAAATTGGTAATGAATGAAGCATTAATGGGCTGTATTCCATAGCCCCCAGTTATGTAACTTTTCCCTCCTTTAATGCCTCAAAAATAAATTTCATTTCAAATTTTAACACCCCTCATCAGGCTATGAAGTACAAAATGCATTACTCTCAGCGAGAAAGTAAAATAATGAATTACAGTATTTCAGTAGAGTACTTAATTTCATTGGCACAGACTCGGGATGGTGTTAACATAATATTGGCTCAGTTCAAGTTAGACTTATGCAGTTGACTTAATGCTCAAGCTATGTATATTTTCACCTCTAAATTACTCACCAAATAATTCATCAACTTTGGACGTTGACAGTCAAAGCACATCTTTGTTAAGTAAAGTTAGGAAGTAAATATGAAGTAATATCTTCAATTATTTAGTTGTTTTTTCTGTTCTGCTAAAAGTATTATTTTTCACCCCAATCTACTTTAATGTCATATTTACTTTTCTCTTTTTTCTCCTTCACTGCTTTGCAGCCTCTATGGAGTATGATGAGTACATGGGCTTAAATCTTACTCAAGTGACACTAAAGTTTTCTACCATTAGTATTGTGACAGCTGAAAAAGTAGGAAGTTTACTTGGTATGTAAAGGAGACTGTTCAGATATATGGTGTTTCTTGTTGAAGAGAAGGTGAAAACCCACCGTTTTTTTTCCACTTTCCACTGGGTATAATTGCATGAGAGGAAGCTACTACCAATAAATGTCTGGTTTCATATGGAAAAAACAAGGAAAAAGAATGGACACATCTTATTGGCAGGGAGACCCATGAAAACGACTGGGAACACCTGTCTTCATCACAGCGTGCAGAACAATGGCACCTGAATAGTCACACCACAGACTGATGTGCTGCTAAGTCAAGCTGCGTAGTCTTGAATTATGTCATGTGACCCTTTGGACATATCTTCTGAACCTGATCTCACAACAGAAAAAGGTGGTGACTAATATTACTGTGTCCCATTGGCTTCGGGTTCTTGGGGCTCCAATGACCTCAAAATTAAGCAAACTTCCCCAGTCCTGTGAACCACAACTACTTTAAAATCATCCAGAGTGGCTCTCCTGGTCCTCACTGACTCTTCTCTCTCATACTTTTCAGGTACTGTGTCTCCAAGGACCCTGTATCAGTGGTCTAAAACTCTGGTGAAAGACCATTCTGCCCTGGTTGATAGTGGTTCTAGGACACATGACCACAGCACAACTGAGGACACACAAGTTTGACAATGCCCAGTCTACCCCGCTCAGTGAGAGGAACTACTCATTACACATTCTGGTGCCAATGCTAAAATGCCATAAAAGTTTCTAAATGTGGCTCCTTTCTGCGTCTGTGGAACACTCCGAGTCCCACGGTTCTACCAAACCAGAAAGGAAGGGAGGGCCCACAACACATCGGTGCTTCGTGGCTTATGTCTCTCCAGACCAGCGCTAGAACTGAAAACCACGCATCCAGGCATCTGGGGATCCTCACTGTGACACAGCACCCCAGCGAGAGAAGAGCCTCTCGTGTCTCATCTAGACTGGCACGAGGAATGTCCCAGCACGCCTGTCAATCACGGAAATTGGATCAGGCTGAGCCAAACACATTCCTCTGTTTATGGTCTTAAATACAGAAAGCACAGATGGGAACCTTTTATGTTAAAAAGGGGAGGGAGAATAAGAATTTATATTTGTCTTTGCTTATGTAACCATAAAGGAATTCCATAAAGATATGGGTATTATGAAAAGATTGTTTGCAGAGGGAGGTGAGAAATAGGCATATGTGGGACAACGAAAAGAGGGAGACTTTTAATATATATCTTTTATGACTTTCTGTTTTTTTGTGTGTGTGATACTGGCAATTGAACCCAGGGCCGTTTTACCTTCCAGCTACACCCTCAGCCCATTTTCCTTTTGAAACAGGGTCTCACTAAGTTACTGAAGGTCTTGCTAAGTTGCTGAGGCTGGTCTTGAACCTGCAATCCTCCTGTCTTAATGTCCCAAGAACTGGGGTTACTGGCATGTGCCACCATGCCCTGTAACATTCTGTTTTTTTTTTCTGATTATATGATTGTATTCTTATTCAAAAGTCTAGGAAAAATGTACAATAAATCAGTAAAGACTAATAATTTAAAAAACTACAAAACTGTGTGAGTTGAGATGGGAAATCCCTTACCACCAAACAGGATTAAGAGTGCACCTTACAGATGGCTGTTGCCAAAAACATCCACCATCACGTGAGGCCTGTGAGCATTCTCCTCTGGCTGAGGAAAAGGACAAGGGCCGCCAAAGACTCAGAAAACAACTTATAAACTATGAATTGAAAAAACAATCAGAAAAAAACCCTTAGAAATATCTGTTAGTTGTCCCAAATAACAGAAGCCAAGATGCTTATAAAAACAAAAAGAAAAAAAAGGAGGGGGGGGGAGGAAGGAAAGAAGGAAGGAAGGAAGGAAGGAAGGAAGGAAGGAAGGAAGGAAGGAAGGAGAAAGAACTCAAGTGGAGAAGGCTGAGGGGGAAAGGAAGCTGGCGTAAACACTCACCAGCAGAACAAAGTGTACACTGGAGGCAGGAAGGAGCTGAATGGAGAGCAAGGGAATCAAATCAGATCAGATCAAGATGCATGGTACAAACCATGCATGTCCTGAAAGAAGAAAGTAGGATAGACAGATAAGTTCAGCAAAATTAGATGTTCTTAGCATAAACCAGACCTAACCTTCATATAAAAGACCTAGAGATATTTTGCATAATGAAAAAATGAGGAAACCACAAGTTAAGATGATTTTTCTACACAGGAACCCCATAAAATGGCATTAGGAGGTCAAGCTATCTACATCCTCCTCTTGAGGACCCGTAAGACATTAGTGGCGCATTTCGAAAGGCTTGGAGCAGTCCCACAGCAAGAAATGATCGACTTTCTTTATTCTAGCCTTTATCTCCACCTGTCACCTAGCAACATTCTGAAGAACTAGTATTCTGAAGAATATACTTTGGAAAATGTTGAACTATATGGATATAAAAGCAAATAAAATTTTCTTCACAAATTTCCCTCCCTTCGTTTTATTCTTTTTTTTTTTTTTGGGTGGTACTGGGGATTGAACCCAAGGGCATTCTGCCTCTGAGATATACCCCCAGCACTATTTTATTTTTTTATTTTGAAACAGGGTCTCACTAAGTTACTGCACTGGCCTCAAGCCTGTGATTCTCCTGTCTCATTCTCACAAGTACTGGGATTATAGGTGTGCACCAGCACGCCTGGCTACAAATTTCTTGATTCACTTAAATTGTTACTAGTGTGGGAAGGCAACACTTTCAAGTTTTTCCTGATGACAGAAATACAAAAAAATATTTCAGAAAAGGAGAAGTATTGCATGAGAGCAGTAAGCATTGAAATCAATTGAACAGATAGAGCAAAGTATTAAAAAACAATAAAAAGACTTAAAAAGTAAACACACAAAGGAGTAAGCAAGTTGAACTTACATGGTAAAATTAACAATTCTATAATAATTGAGTCTACAATTAAATTGATAAAGGAAGAAAAGAGGAAAGAATTTTTCTGTCTCTGTACTTTATTTGAACATGTATTTATTAAACATATTAATGGGGTTCAACATGCTTTCAATACATGCATGTAGCATGCACGGATCAAATGCCACCTTCCTTTATCCACCTTCCCTCATCCTTCCCAACCTTTAGTGATCAATGTTCTACATTATGTGGAAGCTAAAAGGAACAGAATGTTTAAGTGATAAATTGTCTGCAAAGTAATGCATGTGTAATGCTTTGAAGGGGCAGTGTCTATTTTTCTATAATCAGAAATTACACAGTTAGAGCTGGGTGTGGTAGCGCACACTTGTAATCCCAGTACTTGGGAGGCTGAGACAGGAGGATCGCAGGTTTGTGGCTAGCCTCAGCTACTTTGGCAAGGTCCTCTGCAACTTAAGTGAGACCCCATTTCAAAAATAAAGAATAAAAAATAGGGCTGGGAGTATAGCTTGAAGGTAGAATGCCCCTGGGTTCAATCCTCAGTACCACACACACAAAAAAAGAAATCACACAGTTAAGGTTGGATTTAGTAAATGCATAGGCAAACACACTAATACTTAAAGTACTATGTTTGCTTTCAAACTGACCATGATAAAAATAAGAAAAATATAGCAAAACACACAAATAGAGAGATGAATTGAGAGAGTACACAAAACCCACATTCAAAAAAAAAAAATGTCTCAAACCTACCCACTACAAGACAAGGTCTGTCTGATGGTGATAAACACAACTATAATCTTTGTAAGAGTCATTAAAAACAAAATGATGAGGAATTGTTAAAACCCAAACAGGTGGATATATTAACAATAGTAATCTTGATATTAAGAAAATTAGACTTTAGGACAAAAATATATAAAGGGAAAATCATGAGTTGCACTTGTTTTTTCTTGATAAAAGTGTAATCATTAAAGAAAAACAACATTTTCCTCTAACAAATGAAAGAGCATAAAAATATATGCAGCAAGGCCTGTTAAAAGTAGGAGGACTATAACTACAAATATAATCATGAGATTTAATATACTAGTACAAGTTTACGCTAGATAAGATAATGAAATAAGCACAGGGAAAAATAATTTGACTAATAGCATTAGGAAGGATGAATGAATAGATACATAAAAAACTTTATGGCCTGAGACTATTTTTACTTGTCCATAGAAGATTTAAAGAAACGAATATATATCATCCTATGAAAATAACCTTGGTATGACATTCAAATCTCTATCGACAAGATAAAATTATAAATCTGTAATGCAAGCTTAAACACTAATCAGTCAAAAACCACATCCAGGGGCAATATCAAGCCACAGGGCACTTGTTGGCATAGTTATTACGGAGCTAGCTTGACTCTGCCTCTTACTGGCAATGTGACCAGGGACAACCTCTTTACACTCTCAATAACCTGCCTTCAACCTCTATAAAATGAGGCTGATTATAATGTCTATCTCATTAGGCTATTGAGTGACTGACTGAGTACCCGCTTTAGAACCAAGACTGGCATGTAGCTTATGGTAGCAAACCTGCCTCTGCCGCCTATTATAGCACCAAAGGCCACATCATTCCTGGAACCCAAGCCCGGTGAGGACAGGGACTTTTAACTGTTTGACTCATTGATGAATCTCCAGAACCTAGAACAGGGCCTGGCCACAGCAGCAGGTCAGAAAATAGTTGCTGGTTAATAAGTGACTTACTATCTACTGAATAAACCTTAGAAAGTTGTAATTAAAGACTTTTGAAATAAAATAAAAAAACAGAAGACCATCAAAATTTATGAGTTTAAACTGGTGCATGCGACCATCTTAAAGTGTATTTATTAGTTAAAAAGAAAGAAATGAAATAAGCATTTCATTCTAGAAGGTTTTGAGAGGAGGGAACAACAAATCAGTCCACAAAAACCATGTTAGAGAAACACATTTAAAAAAAAAACACAAATTAAAATTTAATCACAGAGGAATTAATGACTAATTTTGGAAATTCATTCCTAGAATAAAATGATATAAATAAAAAAGAAACCATCGACATTATCTATGCAAATAGGAAGAAATACAAATGATAGAAAAATAAAATAAAGTGACACAACGAAGCATAGACATGGCATTATAAAAGTTTAAATAATCACAGCTTGATGATGCTAAAGTTGAATATCTCAATAAAATGGATTTTCTAGAAAAATAAAAATAACTCAAACTAAATATGCCCATGGTTAGAAAAAGAAATTTAAAAGAAAGTTATTAAGGAATTTTATACTCAAAAATTTCTTTACCCAAACAGTTTTATGGGAGTGTTATTCCAAATACAGAAGGAACAGTAGATTGTGCTGTGCCAGGCATTCTGGAGCTAATAATGATAGAAATGATGTAGAATATTAAAAAAAAATCTAGCCATGACTAGAAAGCACAAAAAAGCAACAAAGATATAAATATCTGTCATAAAAAGGTGAAAACTATAAATAAAACAGGACAACTTTAACCTAGCAACTATCACAAGAACAGTTCACCAGGCATGTTCAAAGGATGCAAAATGACTTAAGACATAGGCATGCAGTCTATGATGTGGCAATCTCTAGGTGGCAAAAGAGTTATCAAAGTAACTATAATCATTTGTGTAAAATTCTTAGAATAGAATTTTCTTAGGAAAAGAAAGAAGGGTACTTCACTTGCATGCCCAAATATTATCCATTTTAAAATGAACAGTAAACAGAATGAACAGTAAAGAGTAAAAATAGACACAAAACAGGGCTTATAGCTATTAACAGAATTACCTATGCTATTCCAACAAATCCAATACAATGAGAAAATCTACCCAATACAAGGAGATACAAAATATGTATCTATTCAAAAGCAGATAAAATCGTTATTCATTATAGATGATAGATGTGTATCAGAAAACCTAAGATAATACATTATACAACCATTAAAAACATTGAGAGTATTTAGGAAGTTGACTGCACACAAACAAGCAAAAACCCAGTACCTTTTCTATCAAAAGCAATGACCAGTTAGGGAAAAATAAATGGGGAAAAATTATGCCTAAGAATAAGGCATAGGCATAAATAGGCAGGAGGGGAAAAGCAGGAAAGACATAAGAAGAAAAGTACCAAACCATAAAGCTTGGTATGTAAAAACATATACTCCATTCTTACACGGGAAACCTGAATTTTTACAGAGTGTAGATTCTTTCCAATTTAAGGCTTAAATAAAACTCCAGGCAAAAATCCCAATGATGTATTCCTTTAAATTTAGTTAAAAATCATTCTAATATTAATTTGTTGAACTTAGTTATTTTACTTTAAAGATTATATCTGAAGGGCACAATCCAAATTAGGGACAAAGAATCTTAAACAAAGATGTTTATTATTTCTAATACTGAAAAAATGTTGGGAAAACTTCTAAATGACGAACAATGATGATTAAATGATTATGGTAAATCCACATGATGAAAGCAAGATACTAAATATAAATTGGCACACTAACATGCTCAGTATAGTCTTCATCTTTAAACGTTGTACATTGAGAAGAGAAATGCATTTTAATAAATATCAAAATTTTAACAAAAATTGCCTTCGGTTTTGCTGTTTTTGAAGGCATTTCCGATTATTTTTGTTTGTTTTGTTTTTTAAATAGTTGAAATGTTTCTCTGTTGCTCTGGTAATTGTCACTACTTTCCCCCAACTTAATGTTTTAGTTAGTGTGGTCTTTTTAAGGGCTCTCTTCTGTATGTTAACATGATGTTCACCATTATTTTGTAAATTTAAAGTCTATTTTAAGAATGGATAGATGGGTGAATTAGTAACAAAAAACTTAAGTGACTGAAAATCGTTCTTTAGTCCAAATTCAAACACATGCACACATATGTACACGAACACGCACTTTTTAGCCATTTTACTAAGGAGGAAAATCAATATTCATTCATTCAACAATATGTGCAGCATGTCTATTATATGCTAGACAAGTCCTGGTCCTGAGAACACAGCAGTAAAGAAAGTTTTTAATTTCTTGGTGCTTATAGCCTTGTGATAAAAGACAGACAATGCAATGATTTTTAAAAAATCAATGTTTTAGGCCGTGAATTATGTAAAAATGTTTAAAAGCCCAATAAGGAGAGTGTTGGGGGGCAGGTGTCATCTACAGGTTGGTCAGGGAGGTCCTCGGACATGATGACAACTTCAGCAGAGACCTGGATGGAGATCTGTGTGTTCTGTGAGAAGACTGAAGCCAGCAGGGGGACTGGCCAGTGCCACGGTCCTGCAGAGGGCACAGCCTTGGTATTTGAGTAAGATTACAGAGGCCCATGGGGCTGGAAAAGATATGTTAGGAAAATAGTACTTGGGTTGTGAAAATTAATAGGAAGATCCATCACACATTTCATTAATTGCATATGTTTAATTACCCCCCAAATCCTCTTAAACTTTACACTGCACTGCAATTAACAAATTCTGAAAGAAACTTCCAGCATGTTGGAGCCAACTGACTCTTTGAGTTTAAATGCATCTAGAGAGGCCAGCAGCTTTATAGCATTTTATGAGTATAGACAAAGCACTTAATCCCAAGAGCCAAATTACAGGTCTGGAAAAGTCAGGAGTGTGATGGAATGAAGCGTTCCAGCAAAGTGAGGGAGCTTTGAAACCAAATCAAATGCTGGAGACCTAGGCCCTTGCCATCCTCTGTAATTATTCGCTTCATTAACAAGCCCATAGCAGGAGGCACTGGATGAATAACCGCACTGCGCTGGTTAATTCTGTGACACACACGAGGGCCTATGGTGTCTAATGGTCAAGAAGCCACCCCCAGGAGAAGCACTTTAAAATTCCACCGGGCCCTGGGCGTGAGGCACTTTCTTGCCTGGGTCCGGCCTTCTGTAAGTCCTGTGGCCTGCAGAGTGGGGACAGAGTTGTCCTCTTGAACACATGTCAGGGTGCACCAAATAATTGTTCCCTAGAAAAAATGCCCGGCTGCTGGTCTTCATGGATCTTCTCTGTCCATAAACTGTCCAGACACCACCTAACTCAGCTCTGCTGCAGCACGAACCACTGCCTACGGTGGGAAGGGATGAAGTCAAAGGATATTTCTCTTCCTACCACTGGGCTTCCTGCTCAAGTTCTCTTTCCTTCTTTCACTCATCTCCACTTCCAAGTCCAATGACAGAGTCAGCTGGGAGACCCCAGTGAGTGAGAAGAGTAGAGGGAGGGAAGAGGGATTAGGAGATTAGACAGCCTGCTGGGGTGAAGGGTGAGGTCTCAAATCACTTCCTTGTCAAAGCCTCAAGCTCAGCAAGGTCTCCTGAAGCCAAATGATGTTACGACTCTTAAGATTTGCAGGAAAATGGAGAGAACTAGAGAACATTATGCAAAGTGACATTAGTAAGTCACTAAGAGTAAAAAATCGGATGTTCCCCCTAATCTGTGGGAGCTAGATAGAATGGGACTTAGAAAGGACTTAGAAGGGAAGAAGAAGAAATCTTTAGATGGACAAAGAAGGTGACCTAACTGAGGGAGTTGGGAGGGGGGTGGAGGGAAACACACTACAGCACATGATGTACATACACAAATCTGTAAGACTCAATCACTATGCGGAACACGAAAGGGAGGGAAGGGGGAGGGAACAGGGTGGGATTGGAGGGAGGGCTAAATGTGCAATGTGTGCATGTATGATGTTGATACCCTGACATATATTGAAATGTATAATTACAATGCACCAATAAATGAACATAAAAAAAGAGTCAAACCAAATGTGTGCTTCTGCCACAAAGAATCTAGTTGTTTTAGCCACTTGTCTCTAATTTGAATATGTTGTACCTCAAAAGATAACGATATAAACTTAGCAAATATGCAGGGGACAGAATGCAAACAGTAGTTTCCTTGTATTTAAGACAGCAGAGCTCTACATACAATGCTTCCAGAACAATGATCTATCCTGTCTGACTTTAAGCTCCAGCAGAGCACAGGGCTCCTGGTGCTTCCCAAATTCAAATCACCAGTTCTCAGATTGCTGTGTGCACAGGAATTACCTAGGTGCTTGTTAGAAACACAGATTCCCAAGACCCCCACCACATTTAGTGTGAGGCTCAGAAACAGTGACTGGGATGCAGGTGGTCCTGGGCCACAGTGTGATGACACCTAATTCCGAATGAGCAAATGACTACTCCCTGATGAGAGGACCTTGGGGAAGAAATGACAAGGGCAGTGAGAGCTCCATTTCACACGGACAAGGTGAGGAGGTGGGTCTGTTGTGAGCCAGCTCAGCACACTGCGCAGTTGACTGGACACATTTTTCTGAAGCAAGACTTTTGTTTTTGTTTTTGAAACAGGTTCTTGCTAGGTTGCTGAGAGTCTCACTAAGTTGCTGAGGCTGTCCTTGAAATGTGATCTTCCTGTCTCAGTCTCCAAAGTGCTGGGATTCCAGGCGTGTGCCTCCAGGCCTGGCTGAGGCTTTCTTGGTGAAGGAAGCACTGTCCTGATTTGCATTTGGCACCGCCTCCGCATCTCACTGCAGCCTAGTGGAAGTTGGTGAATGTGTAGCTGAGGTGCACCACCCACTAATAATACTGAGTTTGAGAGTCTTGTGCAGCTGGGGTGCAGTGCACACCCTGATAATACTGAGTTAGAGGGTCTCATTCCAGACACCTCTGGCCATGTAACCCCTCACAAGGTAAGAGCTCAACCCCATTTCCTCATCCCACTCTGAACACCTGGGGCTCTGGAATTCCCTAGTCAAACAGAAACTGAGCCTGCTGCCAGTGCAGTGACAGGGCTCTTCTTGAATTCCCTCTTCTGAAGACAAGCCATGCCATCGTCCTCAGCAGGTATGCCCCAAGGCCAAGAACTAGCTACTGAGGGGAAGGGATGGGTCCTAGACATGCCATGCAGCCAGCATCTCCACTCGTCTCCAGAGCTGGGAGTGGGGAGAGAAGGGGTGGGCTGTGATACACCTGTCCCACACTCACTGCTGAACTCTGAGAAGTCCAAGACTTCTCTATGAGACCCAGCCTCCCCAGTCATTATGCAGGTAACAGTTTGTTATCCTGACTTTTATCTTTTAACTACTTACCTATATAGTATGTGCGTTCCCATTTATACTCTTGCAGGTATTTTAAGGGGCGTGACATAAAGGCCCCAACAAGAACCAAAACTCCTAATTTTGGTGGCCAGGATCAGTTAGGTTTATTCCCAAGCTGGGCATATGTTACCACAAAGGAAGCACTGATCAATCACTTCAAGCAAACCAAACACACGGACCTCAAGTTCCTGAGGGAAGACATTTCTGACACTTCCAGGATCCCTAAAGGGTATGTCTAAGGAAATAATGTTATGTGCATTCCATGAAGTACTCTTTAGTACTTAAAAAGTTTGTTCCTTTCTCAATTTCTAAGTTTCTTAACACTTTTCAGGAATTTTGGATCAAAGCACACTAAAGGTTAAAGTAATAATTTTATCAGGTCATTTCTCGGGGTACTGAAGTGGTGTTGGGTTTCCCAAGTGGCAGATGAGGATCCACCAGTGTTCTTAGCTTAGCCTTGGCTGACTCAAAATGAAATGTCCATTATTATCTCATGATTCCCAAAAGAAAGGAGGAGAATGAAGAGATGGTAAGCTCATTAAAGGGTGACCAACATCTCCAAAGATATCTTAGCTCTACCCAGAAGATGGGGTAATGGAGAGATATGAATTATCAAAAGTATGAGGCTAAGGAAGGAGATTCTTTTTAAGGAAGGAGATTCTTTTTAAGGAAGGAGAGAGGAAAGAAGGAGGGAGGGAGGAAGAAAGAGAGGGAGAGAGGGAGGGAGGGAGGGAGGGAGGGAGGAGGGAGAAAGAGAGGAAGAAGAACAAAATAACAACCATATGTTTCTATACAACAGAATGGATGAGAACTCAGCAAAGTTAACAGTTCACTGCAAACTCTCTTATGTGTTTGAAATAAATACAAAAACAAGATTGAGATATACTCTGATCAGGATGGCAGTCCAAAAAGAAAAGTGATTAAAAAACTCTGAACAACCAGGTTAACTGTCTCCTTCAAGTTGCATAGGACTTAGGCCTCCTATGCACAGTATAAGCCCAAGAGAGAACTGAAGTAGTTATTGAGGAAAATCCCTTTTCTAGTATTCTAAAAGTAGCTGATTATTTACCTCTCAATGGGCTTAATACTAGCACTTTTGAAAGAATCTCAAAATAAAATGTATAGGATGCAAAAATACTCAGCACATATGACTGATTTCTCATAAAAATTTCATACATGATATTCAGAGCAGGACAAGTCACATTGAAATAAAATGAGAGAAAAAAATCCAAGAAGTGTTTCTTTTTTTTTTCTTTTGTGGTGCAAGGGATCGAACCCAGGGCCTCACACACACTATGCTAGTGCTCTGCTACTGAGCTACATCTCTAACCCTTCAAGAAGTTTTTGGATTCAAGGTAGCTCTGGGTTGTAAGGCAAAGACCTCAGAACACCCAAATTTTACCTAGGTTTGTTACCCGAGGAATTCAGAGAATCGTTCTCTCAAGTAGCATGTTAGTGTAGCTTGTTTTTCTAATTAGTAATGTTTTATAACAAAAACATTTAAAATAGCCAAGGCAAATTCTGGACTAGATGGAGAAGAAGATGGTTGGAAGTGTTATAAAACTGAGATGATACCATTATTCTTAGTCGAGAACAAATGCCAACCTTTCCCTCCTTTGAACACTAGGTAAATTAACTGGCTTGCAAGAAATGTCTATAGAATAAAAGAATTTCTCCCCAGGTTTGAGAGGGACTGAGAGTTCATCTAGTCCAGCTACCCCTTGGATGCTCTGCATTTCCTGTGCAGCATCCTGCACTCAGGGGTGTCCAACTGAAATGCCTCACATTCTAGTACAGGAGCATCATTTCTCCTGGGGCAGCATCAGTTTCCCTAAGACAAACCTAAACCTGTCTCATTCTGGTTTCCATGTACTGGACCTATGGTCCATACACTGAAGACAAGCCATACAGCTTCTGCAAGAAAAGCCAACTCCCCTCAAACACTGGGTGGCAGTTATCATGGCCCCGGCTCTCTAGGTCTGCCTTCAACCCCCAAAACTTCTCTTCCCTGGTTCTATCAACCAGGCTTGTTTGGCTCTTTGTCTACCTGATCCAATGACTATAACTCAGTGTATCTTTAGAAGGCAGAATGCTAGGCTAAGTGCTATCTTCCAGAAATTGCTTGAGCATGCCTCTAATAATGTACTTCTATTTCTGTAGATGATAAACACACAAGTTCGTTTTGGTGGCAAATCTCATTGCCTAGTAATAGTGAACATATAGTTAATTAAAGGCCTTCTTTTATTATCATAATATTAATCTCCTTGGCACCAGTTCAGCGTTTTGATTTTTCAAGATCTTTGAGGATCCTGATTCAATTATTAACTGGGTATGAAAATTCCTCACAAACAACTTTGATGATAATTGTGCTCCACAACTTTGTCCTGGAAACAAACACACCAAACTGTTAGCCAAACCAGGGCTGGGGGCCAAGCCCACAGCACTATACTGATATAAACAGCTCCCTTGGTGATGCCAAGACACACCCGTATCATCCACACAACAACTGCATCTCTGAGCTGCTGTTTTGTACCGCCATCTTTCTCTGCCTTGGCCATAGTTGCTTATAAAACATTTTTGCTTAAGTCCCAGCACATCATATTTACTACATTTTTCTTACCAATCAGTCTAATGACATCGTCAAGGAAAACATCAGTAGGGTCTAGTGTGACTTCTTGGTGAACCCACAGGTCCCAGTGAATACTATTTTATCTTGAAATAGGATACCACATTTTAAACAATTAGAATATAGTTTTTTCTAAAACTTACTTGAAACCCTCTGCTTATCATTTTTGGAACTTGTTTTTTTGCCCCCTTGGTAGTACAGAATGACATTCACCATCTTTCATCTCCTAGCATTTCACCCATTTTTTTAATGAATGATCAAAAACATTCTGATATTGGCTCATGGTTACACTTGTAAGGAATCTCGATCCTCTAGAATAAAGGAATCCTGTCTGATGGAGAGATGCTGTCATTCAGCTGGCCTCTGATCCTTTGTGTTGGTCAATGATGTCCCCTCGCTTCAGTTGGACAGGGACTCTTCCTCATTCTCCTACTGTCCCCCGTTCCAGAAGAGGGGAAACCCCAGAGGACAGGCCTCATCAGGATCATGGCTGTACCCTAGGTTCCTTGCTCCAAATGAATGAATGTTTACTCAAACACAAAAGACAAGAGCCAAGTTGGAAGCAGGCTGCTTGTTTTCACCACTGTTAGTCAATTCCAAATCATCCGTTCCCAGGAGTGGTGTCTCTCCTTCTCCACAGTCTTTTGCTATTTAACTGGGCCCACCTTGAAGCTTGGATTCACACTCTGAGCTGTACCTCTGTAGCTGATACTGTGTGAGATGTCATGGGACTGACCTGCTAGTTATTGCTCCTTCCTTGGCAAAGTCTCATCTTTGCCTTGTTCCTTTTGAAGAGCTTCAGCTTCAGGTGAAACTAGTAAGTAACAATAGGGATGGGGTAGAAGTGGGGACAGAGTATGAAGTTTCCATTTCCAAAATGTCTGCCTGCCTCAAGTCTTGCTTCCAGTTTTAAGGTTAGTATAATCAACAGTGCACGTCCTCTCAACAGCCAAGTACAGGTGAACGCTCCTGAGTTTATGATTTAGCAAGAGTCAACATGTTCAGTCCTACATGGGCGTCTGATTTTCACCTGTGTTTTGATAAAGGAGTCTAAAGTTTGTCATGAAGAGTTATATTTACTTTCAGTGGTATCCAACTTGCAATAAATATGCAGGGACAATAGCTAACTTGAGACAGCTTGGAATGCAATGGAGGGGGAAGGCTATCTTTACTGGGGTAAGGTGGGTAGAATGGGGAACAGTGGAATGTGTACGTCTAACAGCTAAGAAGTATACAGGCTAAACCTTCATTATATACACCAAGCAGCCATTCAAAAATATGATTTATGTATGAATGAACTAATTAATCAGTAGCCAACCACTCACTAGCCAGTCTAGTGGCCTTATACAGGCCTTTCTGGATGTCACTGTACTTGTTAGAGGGGACAACTGTAATGTCCAACAAGGAACACACACAACAAGCCACCCTAAAAGGATTATGTTCTTTCCTACTGAACAGAGTATGAGCTATATCCTCATTCATCCAAATTTCTATTTAGAAATAAAATTGGGTCAACCTACCAGTCTATTTTATTTTATTTGTCTAAGCCCTCTAGACCTAATGTTTGGAGTGTTCTATCTCTGTGTTTGTTTAGCGGTCTCTGCTAACCCTGTTTGGGAAAGAGAGGCCATGGTGGATGTATGTAGCTTATTCCTGAATGATGCCTGCCTGCCTACAGAAGGCAGCTCAGAAGGGCAGCACAGCACACGGGGCCCACAGCCCAGGAGAGTGTGCAAAGCTGTGAGAGGTGGACTGGAGAGTGCTTCTAAGGGACTAATGAAGTTGGAGGTGACACCACCTGAGAAATCAGAGTCTACACAGGACAGCTTGAAATCTGACATAGGGTTAGAAGTTTCTCAAATAAGCTAATCATGGAATTAACCTATGACCCAGCAGCCCCATTCCTAGGACCATACTCAAAAGAAATGAAAACAGGTATTCAAGTAAAAACTTGTCCATAAATGCTAATAACAATGCAATAGCTGCAAAGTAGAAACAACACTAATGCCCATCCCAACTCAAATGCTGAGTAAACAAAATGTGGTAGAGCCATACAATGAAATATTATTTGGCCATAAAAAGGAATAAAAAAACTAAACTAATACATGCCACAGTACAAATGAACCTTGAAGACATTATGTTAAATGTAAAAGGGCAGACACAAAAGGTCACACAGTATAGGATTCCACTTATATAAATTACCCAGCATAGATAGAGCCATAGAGACAGAAAGCAGATGAGTGGTTCCCGGGGCCTGGGGAGAGAGGGAATGAGAGGTGACTGCTTAATGGGCATACGTTCCCTGTGGTGTAATGGAAATGTTCTGGGACTGGATAGTTGTGATGGCTGCACAACCCTGAGAATGAATGAAATGCTACTGACTTGTACACTTTTGAAGAGTCAAAGCAGCATATTCCATGTTATATGTGTTTTACCACTACACGTTCTACTCTAGGCCAAGGAATACGCCAGCCAGGGGCTGTCCTTTCCTCCTCCCTCCATCCCCCACTTCCTGCAGGTCACACTGCTCCTGCCTCTGAGCAGAAAGGATAAACCTAATGAGCCCGGGTGTCAGCGCAATATAAATTACAGCGAGGGAAAAAAAAAGAAACAACTTGATGCATGGCTGAGGATCTAAGAGAGGAATGTCCACCATTGTTTGTGATTATGGATCACATCACAATCTAATAGCAATTTTTATTTAATCAATAATTTCCATGCTGAACAGACAGCCCTGTTACAGAGAATCGACAAGCAGGTACTGATAGCAACAAGCCTTGTTATTAATCTTTCCTCCGCTGGCTTATCAGCCAAACTACTGTAAAAGGCACCACCAAGATGGATTTTAGAAGCGGCCTTCCCCCTCCCCCACCTTCTTTTCTTTCTCCCTCTACCGTATCATTTTATGTAATGTAGACTCCACGTTTATTTGCGTAACCTAGTGCTTGAGTGGCATAAAAAGGCAGCTCACATTAAGCAATTTCACAAATCAGTAGGACCTAGACCATTGCTCAGGGTTAGCCATTATAGGCTAATAAATCATACTTTCTCTTTGAGTTGTCAATCGCCAAAAAAGCTTTGTACAAGCGCTGGCATCTGTAATTCCGTAAAGGCTTTTCATCTTGAAATAAGATGCTCTGGACTGATAACAAGAATAATCCCTTCTTGATCAAGAAAAAAAAATCTGCATTTTACCAATTAAAGCTGCTGCCAGAAGCCAAATGGCTGAGTACTGAGACTTCACTGAAGTTTATCTTTGCTAAACACAAGGAGGGATACAGTAAGGGCTGTGTTTCATTTGAAGCTTGACTACTTTATCTTGTGGTGGAAACTGCACCAGAGGAAGGAAGGTGTAAGAACTTTCTGCTATCTCCAGGAAAAGCCACTGGGAAGACCTGCTTCTCATGAACCAGGGCTCTCTTGCCTGTCCTGGAGAGCTCCTGGGGACATCCGTACATGCTGAAGCACAAGCGAGTGCTGGGGAAATGCCGCTGGGGAAATGCCAAGTCCATTCAGGTAGGGTGGAAGGAGTGGACAGGACAAGCGATGTTAGAGATAACCAACCCAGAGGCTGAGACAGGAGGATCGCAGGTTCGCGGCCAGCCTCAGCTACTTAGTGAGGCCCTCCGCAACTTAGTGAGGCCCTGTTTAAAAATAAAGAATAAAATAGGGCTGGGGTGTAGCTCGTAGGTAGAATGCCCTTGGGTTCCATTCCCAGAACCACACACACACATAAAAAGAGCCAACCCAAAGGACTCTTCTGACTGTAGTGGAAGTCAGCGGGCACAGTTTTGTTGTTCTGAGTAGGAAGACTTTTTTGGAACTCAAGGTTATGTATTTATAACTAGGAAATAAGGCACACCAAGAAAATAAAACAGTGAAAAAGAAAAAAATCATATAGTCCCAATGAAACCATTGCTCACTGGCCCTAAAATCTTGACTAGCACTATAGTAGATACATTCCATAAATTATTAAAGGTAATCCTCTCCTTACTTACTTATTGTTATGGTACTGGGGATTGAAGCCAAGGGTGCTCTACCACTGAACTACATCCCCTGCCCTTTTTATTTTTTTATTTCAAGCAAGGCTCTCATTAAGTTGCCCAGGCTGGCCTCCAACTATCCATCCTCCTGATTATAGTTACTGGGATTACAGATGTGTACCAACACACCTGGCTGACAAGTCTACCTTAAAGAGAGACAACTGAATCTCAAGACCCTTAAATAATGAATGGGCCTGAGGTCTCACAAGTAAGAGATGGGACTCCCACGGGCAAAACTTAATTCCCAGGGGATCAGCCAGCCAAGGAGGAAATATCTGCTCCTCTTTGAACTTCATCTGAATATCCACATCAGTTGCCTGAACTGCAACCGTGAAACAGCTTCAAACTATTCTCCCAAGCTCTTAAAAAATAATTCCACTGTGGGTCTTATTTCTGGCCCTGCCCTACCACACCCATGCCGTCTTCAGGATACTGTACTTGCAGCTTCTGGGGCTCTGTAAAGCTTAGCTCAAAATCCCAAAGATCTGTATGGCTCAAGCCGTTCTGTTCATCAAAAACAATTCTTCTTGTTCTATTTGGAATAAAGTTGGACTCCTAGTCTAGCAATCCCATTCCCTAGAACTATGCTCCTCTGCTCTTTAAATCTTACCTCCACTGCCTTCCTGCCTTCCAGACAGACATATTTTGGCCCTGCCATAACTGCATGACTCACACACTTCAACCAAAAAGCACAAAATGAATCATTTTGTAATTATATTTCTAATCCATGGAAATGTCAGAAACCCTAGCCTTTTATTATATTAGCCATAATCACATATAAAATTCTCCTATGCTATTAACTCCTTCCTGTTGTCTTCTCAACACAGACTACCCAACACCTCCTATAACAGCCGTTCTCTGTTTAAATCCACTGGTTTATTCAAGACTATGTTCAAATCCAGTCTCCACAGACCTTTCTTTCATTTCTTCTTCTGTATTTGTTTTCCCACTTCCCTGCTTGTACATTTATAGCACTATTAACAACCTGCACTGTGGAATGCCCTTACCCGAAGGGACAGACATCACAGGTATGTGGTCTTGTCCTCCCCAATGCCACTGACCCCATCTCTCTAGGTCTGACCTGCATGAGGCTTTTTTCTAGATACTGTGCCTGCAATTTGTGTAGCTACCAGCAGGTGGTGGTGATATACTGTAGCAGGCAGGATCACCAGCCAACACAGGAAGCCTGCACAACTCAATCAATGGCATACTTCCTACTCAATTTTCATAAAAAGTCTCCTTCGTCTTCATTCTTCAGTTAAAAAGTGGGCTTATTAACACTCCTTCCCAAGGATTCTATTTTTCCTTAAGTTTGAAAAAAGGGTCCCCAGTTTACACAGCATTTCCATGATCTGATCTCATTCTATCCTCACAAATAAAAAAACAAGTTGAAAACCCCATGAGGAAAGTAGATGGATATTATCTCCACTTCACAGGTGAGAAGCTGAGATTGAAGTTGTAGGGAGACTTACTCAAAGTCAGACATAGCTTTTGGCAAATGTAGGAATAAGACAGATCAACACACTGTCCAGTTCTCTCCAGACCTCCCACTCACTGATGACTGCTCATTTTTACGGTGACTGGGTAGGGTGAGGGTGGGATGGCTTAAATATACAGTCTTGGCCTATACATAGCCTTTTCACCAACATTAGTGTTCCAGGAGAAAAAGTCACCTATGGCAGTATTTGGCTAATCCCAGAAAAGCCTAAATATTCCCAAATCTTCAAAAGTCCTTGCATGAGAAAGCTGCTTTCTGTTCCTGGAGCTCTGTTTTATGCATGATCCCATCCCTGCTTGCCATGACCTCAAAAGCTGCATTCTGAATGACTTCCCTTGGGCTGAGAAAACAAACAGACAAACAGACAGACAGACAGACAAGACAGACAGACAGACAGACAGACAGACAATGAAGTTTCTCCACCAAGAAAAAAAGGCCTGGCTGGTTATGGGCCTTGCTGTGAACTAACGAGTAGCTGATCTTTGCAAGGTAGTTTTCAAATTAAGCTCTGCTGATTTACATTGTACACGTACCCCCCCCCAAACATGTATTTAAATGACCTCTTGCTAGAGACTTTTCAATCAGATCTTTTCTTTTTAATCTGAACATTCAAAAGTACACTTAAGTAGGAAAAATTGTTTCTTAAATCATAAATAAGATTAAAATGTTAGTGATTCTATAAATATATATGATATGAATGATCATTTTGTAATTATATTTCTAATCCATGGAAATGTCAGAGACCCCAGCCTTTTATTGTATTAGCCATAATCACAGATAAAAATCTCCCTATTATTCATGTATATAATTCATATATATGACCTTATATACATATATCTCCACTGCAAGAGGAAAAATTGAAGGCAGAACTAGAGAGCATTTGGACCCCTGGGGACAGGTGACAATGTCTGGAGACATTTCTGGTTGTCACCACGGGGAAGGGATGCTACTGGCATCTAATGGGTGGAGGCCTGCTAAGCATCTTATAAGGCACAGGACAGCCCCCACAACTGAGGGTGATCTGTCCCGGTGTGCTGAGGTTGAGACAGCTTGGTTTAGGGTCATTCTATGGAGAGTCTCTAGAAGTGAGTCAGGACACCACAGCACATGAAGAGGGTGAGACTATGAATCTCAACACAGCACCATCGAGAGCGAAGGAGGGACCAGGCGACCTCCAGTTCTTATCTCAGAGGGTTTTGTGCACTGGGGGTCTGTTCAGCACCTTTACACATTTATTAATTCATTCTGACATGACAATCTAAACACTGCCTGAATACCAACCTAAAACATGGTTTGGCAGGTGATAAGCATAGACACAGCACTCTCCAAATATCATCACATTCTTTCTTTTTGTTTTGTTTGGATGGCACTGGGGATTGAGCCCAGGGGCATTCTACCTCTGAGCTACACCCCAGGCCTATTTTATTTTTAATTTTGAAACAGGGTCTCGTTACGTTATTGTGCGCTGGCCTTAGACCTATGACCCTCCTGTCTCAGCCTTGGAAGTACTGTGGTTATAGGCATGCGCCTCCACTCCTGACTTCATTTTTCCTTTTTATAAGGAAAATCACTAACATTTTACTGAATATATGTTTTTTAAAGCTAATTCCCCCAACCATTATTACAAAGTCAATACTATTATTATGTTTATTTCACAAAGAAACTGAGAGCCTGAAGGGAATGTGTTATGCCTAGGGAGGATAGCAGGCCTTGAACTCAGGTCTGTCAGCGTCAAAACTCACATGATATGCTGCCGAACAACAGTATTAAGCAAAAGTGTTCTTTCAGATCAGGTGCTATTTCTTCTTACAAGTAACAACAGTAATACTAATCAGGCTTCAGAAGTTGACCTGCGTGATGTGCTTTGCCCCTACCCACACTTCCTGCCTCTTTTCCAGAAGTCTTTTCTGGTTTCTCTCATGAACTCCCCACTCTTTTGAGCCCTCAGCTCTAAACTGCACAATGAGAGCTTCACTGTCCTGTCTCATACTGATCACAAGGCTTTTATGTCTCCCTATTTTAGACCAATCCTGGAAGGTCTAAGTCCTGCTTTAAATGTGCCCACTCCAGTGCTGGACTGAGTACCGCACAGCTGTTCCAGCCTATCAGGCACCTACCAAGGTCCTGTGAGTCTTCTAGTAAAGAACAAATGGCTACTCTGCTAAGATTGGCTCCTAGTTTTTCTAATAAACATGAGGACACTGTACAATGTGCCAGCAACATCTGCTATTGGCAAGCATGTCTAAGTGAGGTAGGAAGCCGAGCTCAAAGTGACCATGACTGCTTCTTGTAGAAAGTGGATCCACAACATCCAGAATGTCCCCTCTAGTATCACTCAGAAGCAATCAAAAAGCTTTCAGTATGAAAATGTTCCCCAAATGGCAGAAACAGTTACTCAATTAAGATTTTGATAAAATATTTCAGCAGATAAACCAATGGAAAAAAGTAACCAATATATTGCCTGTTCCCAAGCCCCACCTGGATGCAGTCGACATTAACTTACTGCAGTTTTCCCCACCCCATCCCTCCCGGGCTGGAGCAGAAGGGCGGGCTCAGCACAGCTCTCCAGCTGGCAGCCAGCCAGGATGGCACTGGAGCTGAAACCTGTCTGCCATCCTTATCCCAAAGCCTATCCAATTCAACACCTTGGCTTCCTTTGACTAAAACTGAGGTTCAAGGAGGGCAATGTCTTGACCAAGGACTATTCATCAGACACACCAGGAGGAGAAGGGGACCTGGCTTCAGTGAAGTGTGTCCCAGTTTAGTAACAACTAATACAAAATAAGCCTTAGAGCTAACACACAGAAGCCACAAAGGCCGACAGCACAAATCCACTCTCCTCCCCCACTCAACCCTGCAAAAAACAAACACATAAAACAACTAGAGATGGAGTGACCTCGTTTAGACCCTCTGTCTGCTTCTCATTAGGCCTCCTGCATGTGATCTCTGCTTGGCCTTGGACGTCTGGGACAGCGTTTATTTTCACGGCTGTTTCACAGTATGATAAGTGAGAAAATAACGTTCGAAAGGGTCAAATGGTTCCAAGGAGGTCATCCCAGGAGTCAGGGCAGAGATGGGACTGCCACTCAGAATTCCAGCTGGGCCAAGGGGAATTCAGCTGGTGGACCACACAGCCCTCACACCAGGCCCTCCATCCCATCTCCCGAGTGTCTTTTCATGGAAATAATTTCTACAGGTGCAATTTAGTCAGCAACTTTACAAAGTTGCTGACCCTGGAGGCAAAATTGTCAAAGGATGACTTTGAAGTTTGCAGACCTTAGTCTATATTTTATATGCCATGTTTCCAAATAATTAGAGTAACTACATTAAGCAGCAACTCCATGTAGAAGAAAATAAGATCAAAATTTCCACTCATTCCTAGTTTTAGGTGTTATGTGCATACAAAACTAATTTCTGCCTCATACTGGAGACCCCTTATATCACATCTTAAACCCAATTTTCTCTTAGGTAAGGAAGTACAATGCACCTTTAGCAAAGGGATCAAAATTAGAGGGAAAACATTTAGAATTCAAACTTAGGATCATGGTATTAATATGAAAATAATGTCCCAACTCTTCAAGTCCTAACTCTTCCTTGCATTTTCCGAATACATCAATTCTTCACAAATTCAATGTGCTCTCTTTATATCTAAATCTCAAATCTCTAATTTGTTTCCAAGTGGCAGCAAAGATGATTGTAACTGTATTCTTTGGATAAAGGAAACTTCAGCATGTTTTTAGAGATCAAAATTTTGCAGTATACCGAAAGCATTTAAAATCCAAGTAGGTGGTTAATTACTCTACAAAAAAAGGGAAATTTTGACATAAGGTTTAAAAGATACAAATGGTGGATTACAGTGACTTAAATGCCACCCAGCTGAAGCTGGGTGCTAATATAAATACACCTCACATCCTCTGCAGTTCTGCCCTGCAGGTAGAAGTCAACCTGACTCTCCCCCTCCCCCAGTGTAACCGCCACAGCCCTCTGAAGAGCCACCCTGCTGGGGATAAGGCTGATGAATAAAACTGTTAAAAATAGTAAGACTTTTTAGAGATTGTTGGGAAGAATTTTATGATTTTTAAAAACAGAAATAGAAGGTTGAATTGTTGAAATTGAGGGCAAAGAGTTGGAGGGGCACAGCAAGCAGGTGGATAAAAGGTATGGTGATTATGCTTTCTGATCTTAGCAGTGGTGTTTTCCAGAACAACTAGCCGCCAAGCAGTGATGACTCCACTCTGAGATGCACATCCTCTGCATTTATTTTTCCCTCTCTGTTTAAAGAGCCTCAGAAAACCCTGTTAGAGACACAAGGTCATTCTGCACAACCAAAGTATGCAAGTTTCAGAGAACCTGAGAGGAAGTTGTGCTGCATGCTGAGCATATTTCAGACACCTCAACCATCAAGGATCAAAGATAGAACTTACTTCTATGACAAAACTAAAACAAGAGGAAAAAGGATTTCAGGGAGGATGGAAACACCTCTCGCCCACATGAGAAGCCAGGCTGCGCTGCTTTACATAACAACACCAGGAGCAGCAAAATCAAAGCTAAACAACACTGAAAACTGATGCCCTGCAGCTTTCAGATATCCACTTAAATAAGATTCATGTCTTTTGTAATGCTACTCACAAGAAGAATCTGGTTACCTTAAAATTGAAGCAAAACTTGGGCTTTCAACTTATTTTGAGATGTAAGTTTATGTGTCTTTCAGAAGTCAAGGGAAGAGGAAATACTTGCATCTTGACAAATCAATAATAAATTCAGTCTTAATCAAATGTACTTGAAAGTAATGTTTGTACTATATACCCCTCTTGCTTTCTTGTTCCCTTCTATTTTAAATGACACCAAGAAAGGGACAAAGTACAACAAAAACCTAGTTAACAAAAATATACATTTATCGTCTTATCTTCTGGTCACAGAAGTAAATTTATGGCAAATTTAATACTAGCTTGAGAGCAACTAAGCCCAATTATAATTATCTTTCTGGGAAGAGAAATTAATTAAACATCCCAGTGATAAAGATCCCATCAGCAACCCTAGAATAAACACCCACTGCAGAAGGAGACGGGCTTAAAATAAAGGGGAAGAGAAGGGAAAGGCAGAATTTAGCCCATCTGTTTGGACAGTAATGGACGAGGTAATCTTTTCAAGAGTACACGGAGTGCATTACACTGGAAATGAGACTACCTGGCAGTAAAGTCAGCCAAGTTCCTAATTCTCTTCTTCAACTTTGTGATTTGCTAATGTGAAACACATGTCTCCTTTTTGCACCAAGTTCAAATAACTCTGGAATTCCAACCGTGCAGCTCAGCGACTGAACCAGAACAAGGGGAGAACTTGTCAGGATTTAAGAGCTTTCAGCAAAGCCCTTCAATTGCAGCCAGCACCCTATTCCACGGAAGGATATCAATTATAGATAGTGACTTGCTTTAGCAGGCAGTCGGGACTGTCAGACACTAGATAGACAACCATGAAGAATCATGAATCTTTCTATTAACTGTAAGAGGGGGGAAAAGAATGGGTCATGGCTATAAATAAGGCAGAGCATCAGAATGGTTTAACACCTTGCCTCTTGGGTGTATGTGGCATGAAAATTCAACTAATTCATGAGACGTTTTCTCTCCAAGGAAAACCACAGGAGCAGAAAGAGTTAACGCATCCTGTGCCCCTAAAAAAATGTGAACTTTATAACTGGTATTTATTCCATCTGCCACCAAAGTAATTAGGTAGACTTGAAATAGCTATTCCTTCAGTCAACAAAACAGAAAGTACCTAATTCTATCCTAGGCCACTGCTAATGCTACCAGGTACACTCATGAGCAGGAAGGAACCTCTATGTCACACAATGTGAAATCAATTTAAATGCACAAATTTGGAATTTCCACACTTCAGACACTAGTAAAAGGGTGGAATATAAGTGATATAAATTAGTATTATTATTTATGTTATTGTAAATTCTAATTCTTAATTCACCTAATTAAGTTGACTTACTCATATAATTTAGGTTAGACTAAAATTAATATCATAAAGGTAACATATTAGATTTTCTTCTAATCCTGATAAATTTCTTCTAGCTAGTTTGGAATTTTAAAAAGCCCAATATATTTGTGTGCATTCATATTTTTTAGAGATAGTTTCCATAAAACAGAAAACATGGTGCTCATTCAGTTGGTAGTTTAAGCAGTCTTCTCTTGAAACTATTCAGATGCCTCTATGCAAACTCATAGGGACCTTTTGCCACTGAGATTAAATACATACCTGCAATATTCACTGACTTTTAAAAGTTTTCACATCACCTAGGCAGTGAAAGGATTACTACCACACCCTAAAAATGTTACCTTAAACCTAGCCTCTCTTGAAGATCTCAAATTCATTTTATTTAATTCTATTTTTTATTTTCTATATTTATTTTTACTTTTATTGGTGCATTATAGTCTCACATCATAATGTAGTTCATAGTGATAGTGACATACATGCACACAGCAGCTGTTTTTTCCAAATTCATTTTAAATGTAGACTTATTTGATAATGAACTGAACCAGTATCTCAGCACTCCTTGGAAACTACTTACCCTCCAAAAAGGTGTCATGAGACTGTGTCATCCCTCAGAAGGACAGCCCCTCTCTCCGGTGCTGGGGATCGAACCCAGGGCCTTACACATGTTAAGCATATGCTCTACCACTGAGCTACATCCCCAGACCCTCAGGAAAATATTTTTTAAGAGCAAACAGCACTGCACGCACCTTTTCTATAATGGCCGCTTTGAAACAAATAATTTTCCTCATTTACATTGTTCATATTCTCATATCACTGAGAATAGTCATGGCATATGCTACTCTGAAAATATTTCCTCAAATTGAAAAATAAATTCCCAACTCCCCCCCTTAGTATTACAATGTCTTTGTGGTTTTCTTAAAGCAGTCGGGAAGAACAAAGGGCCATTAAGTCAGACTTGGTTTTAAAAATAATACTTGCATCAAATTAAAGAGAAAAAAATCAAATTACATTCATGGAAAAATCTGGAAATATGCCTTAATTAAAAACATTTGACTTTCTAGTTTTTTGCTCTGCTTAGAAATTTGTAATCCTTCCTATACAAGTACTAAGAGACATGATTAACAAAGAAAAGAGAGGGGGACCCTGCTGATGTCATGATAAATCCTCAAGACATTCTATATGTAACACTTCTAAGTTGGCAAGCTGCATATTTAACATGACCGTATAACTGCAATGTGTAAGATATATTAGATATGATAGGCTAAGTTGCATAAGTCACACTTCAAAAGCTCATGCAGCCTATGAGACAATGAGAAACATTTTACAATTTTAGTGTTTAATCAAAATAGATGATGTTTATCAAGAAATATATATCACCTAAAAATACAAAGTTACTGTAAAAGAATGGATGATAAGTATTAGTGTGTGTGTGTGTGTGTGTGTGTGTGTGTATGTCTGTGCACATGTGTCACAGAAGCAGTCCCAGTGGGCTGCACTGTCAGATTTCCCATCATATTAAAAGCCTAAGAAACTGCTCTACTTGGTGAAACCATCTTAAATACCTTCCTGTGCTGCACAGAAGTTGTCTGAGCCTGTCTTTTTATGCTGGATGCTCTACATGCCCTTCTATGTCAGCTGCTCTTGGTTCTATTTGCAAAGGAGACTCCTTTGACCTTTGAGAAAGTGCCAAGTACCACGAAGCACTGGCAAAGGAGGCATGGGGGTGAGGCTCAGTGAATTATCTGAAATCATACACAGGAGAGCGAGTAAAACATCTGAACCCTGTTTGGTAAAAGAAGCTATGGCTCTCAACCTGGCTTTGATATTTTGAAATATCAAAAACAATCATTAAACACATCTGAAAATACCTACAACTTTTTCCATGAAACTATTAACCCCACAAGGATTACTCTCATGTAAAAAATCATGTAATGGTTTACACCTCGAACATCCACCTAACTTCATATAGAGTACTAATTGCTACACAAAAGAGTGGAAAATTCCTTAGGCTTTGAGGATTCATAAGAGGAAAAACAAAAAAAGGAATCCCACCCCTACAATTTTTTCTATTGCTACTAGGTCTTGGAAGGGGAATCAAACTTGGTTAAAAGGTTAATAATAATTCATGTTCAGCTTACTATTACTCAATAACCATCAAAGTCCGTAACTCAAAATAGTGTTTGCTGGCTTACAGGATCAGAGTCATTACACTCTCTGTTGAAGACTTTATTGAATTTTACACTAAGCTTTAGCTGACTGAACAGGTCAAGCACTGTGGCTGAGAGTTTTCTTTATTCTCAGAAAGTCATAAAGCCCTCTCCAGTCTGCAACGCTGCTAGCTAAGAAACTTGACTCAGCGCAGGGTCAGAGGGGATGACCTCTGCGGAAAGGTCACAGAGTTGCAAGGCCCAGTTCCTGAATACTGTTCACTTACGTGTACGAGCTGATCCTGGGTGTCGAACTCCCTCGTGCAGCCTTCCCAGTGGCAGTTTGTCTCGTAGATGACTTCAGGCTCCTGTTTGCTGTCATCTTTGTCCCCTTCCTCCTTGACTAGGGTTGTTCCTTCAGGCTGTTCCTAAAAGGTGGGGGTAGGGGAAAGGGAGCACAGAAAGATAAAAAAATCATACACAATGGGAAGGAAGACAAGAAGAGAAAGGAAAAATTTGATTAAGATCTGTCTTCCTCCTAATGCAATTTCTCAGTGAAATAAAAGAGAGACCAGGTCCATCCATGGGGTTTTGTAAATTAAAGAAATCAAACACCTAGAATCATTTGTGTACACTTTTTTGGGTTTCCCAAACACACTTTCTGAATTTTTTTAACTTATGATTCAACACAACAGCCTAAATCATAGTGATGATAAAAAGTTGAAGCCATGCACCAAATATAAAGCTGAAAATAAACTAAAATGTCATGTTTAAAACAAAACAAAACAAAACCCATAAGATAATTTAATTAGGTCGCAGAGTCTTTATCCCACAGACTGGTTCTTCTATTTTGTTGAGTTGTTTTAATTATTTTCAGTATATGAATTTTTCTATTTTTTATTTTATAATCTGGAGAAATGGTTTATGAGCACTCCTGTTTTCCCTGATGTTGGAGGCTGTGAGAGGTACTTTGTGGGCTTTTTAGGAGTTAGACCCTGGTCTCCAAGGATATGCTTGGAGAACAGCATCGAATGTTCCTGGACGTACTCCTTTCCAGTCTTCTAGGGCAGCTGCACAGCATGGCAAATACAAAGAATTTCCAGAATTCTTGGAAGTAATCAGATTGTTAATTGAGTCCTCTAGGGCCAAATGATAAAAGCTGTATATGGGCAGCAAGGCTGTTGTCTAGCAAAATGTAAGAGGGAGGATGGATTTCAGAACCCATGGCACTGGTTCCTTCTGTCCTCAAAGTTCTCACTGGAAAGGCAATCTGAGATCCAGCCTGGCCTGGGGTCCTACCTGCTGGCCCCGTGCCCCTGGGCTGGGCAGGTCTTCATCAGGTTTGATCTTGGACCGCTTATTGTGCATTGGGTCTCCCGTGCTGCTCACTGCAGACTCACTCGTGGGCTTGCTCTGCTGGCCACATTTGCAGACCAAAGACAAAAATTAGGTTTTTATCAATGAATAGGACCATAATTAAAACCTGCAACTTGAGACAACCAGCCTTATTTGGCAATAGAACAAAGACGCTGATGATATCCCAATCCCCTGGTAACACTCATGAGTATAAATGCCCATGGCTTTTAAAAGCTAGAAGAGTAGAGCTGGGACCCTCAGCATGAACAAACTCCAACAGTGTCTTTCAAAATAAAATGTTGTCAGGAGACCATCATGAACCACTGGTGAAGTTCTTTAACTCGAACATCCAGATTCTTCTGCAATGGCAGAGTGGGATAAGGACAAAGGGAACGGCACAGATGTATTCTAATTCTAGAGTATAACACGATGCTCCACAGCAGCCTGGTTCTAGCAGAGGGAGTGGACAATGTCCAATGAGGAGCAATATATCCACACAGTCTACTTCTAGTAGATGTCATTTATAGACGGCACCAGGTTAGAGCAGTCTAACCCTTATCATGCCTTATCACGCAGTCTGCTTTTCTACCCATGAAAAAGGTACTCTTGTTTACCACATTCATCATCAAAACTGAGGAATACACTCCTAGGTTAAGGAGACAGGATGCCATTGTAAAGCGGTGAGGACACCACAGTCCTATGGTGATAATGGCCAACATGGTGGCCAGGCCCCTCCTCTGTTGACCAACATGGACCAGACCATAGAGCTCTCTCGCTCACCTGTGAGGACTCAGAAGGGCCAGAGCTGACCTGGACGGGGTTCAGAACCGTAGGGATCCCTGGAATAGGCCTCTGTGTTGGAAAAGTTGGGGCTGGGTGGATGAGCGGAGGGCTGTGTCCAAAGGCGGAGCCTAAGCTTTGCTGCCGGCTTAGGATCTGTTGATGCATATGGAGAGAGACAGGCGCAGACGGGTAGGTGAAGCTCAAAGCGGGGCTGTATGCGGGGAGACAGAAAATAGACAACAATCACTTATGCTGGCCTCAGAGACTATCACAAATACATAATATCCACCGCTTTATACCAATAGTGTTACCAACTTGAACCATGTCAGGTATGTCTATTTAAATGAGAGGGTAGAAACAATTACTGTCAAGCACCTGGAAAACTTCCAAGAGAAAGATGACTACTGAGAGGAGACATGCATGTGCATGCGTCATACCCAGACCTGAAGTAAGATTCTGCAAAACGGAAATAAAAGGCATCAGTTCAATAATAGCTATTTATTGCAATAACAAACTTTATATATAAAAGAGAATGGGTGACTACATGCTTTATAGTACTTTTATGGGCTCTCAGTTCCATACGTTCCTGTGCATGGAGCAATTCCTTTAATCTTAGCTCACACCACGCACTTTCATATGTCTCCAGATCTTATTACAAGAGGAAAGAAAATCAATTGGTTAAATGTGTTTTGAACACCATGCTTGTCATATCACTCATTTGTTTGTAAAGATGGAAAGCTTGGTTCATCCAGAATGCCACCTAAAGAATTTCCATCAGTGCCGTCTGGTTACAGAAGCTGATGGATTAACCTCTCCCCACTGAAATCGGTGATCAATGGGCTTCGATGGAGGAATATTCCAATGGGAGAGCAGAGCTCCCTCCTCTAGCTAAACAGCATTAAATGTCTATTACAGCCCATTATGCATGCTAATGCCTGTCACCACTTTATTATGCTGCAGTGTTTCCCAGGCTACAGTAAGTTCCAAGGAAGTACCGCTATTACCTAAAGATTTCCCGACTAGTGGGCTGTGAGTGGCAAATCATTCTTTGTGCCAGCATAGTTTAGAAATCAAATCCTCTTAAAGGAAAGAAGGGCTCTTGAGGATTTTGCCAATGGCTTTAAAATGCATGGAAAACTAATAATTGCATTCATGGAAATTTCTTTAAAAATAATCAATGAAAAAAAATATATAGCTTCCTATCCTGCTGTAATACCCTGAAAGAATCAGGGTTTCTTGTAATGTCAAAGGTAGAACTCATGCAAATTTCCAATTTGGTGGGTTAATTGCTATTGCTGTTAAGCACATTAGCTGAGAATAAAATAATTACAATAACAAAATTCAGACCATTTCAACAACTTTAAGTAATAATTCCAGAGATATACTCTGTTCATTAATGTGACTCTACATTTTTACCTATTGGACTACAATCCATAAAAGGCAACTTCAATGGGATTACATTACTATTATTCCTACAGAGAACCTTCTATTACAATAGCTTGCCCATTTAAGACTGAATATCATTAAGAATACCCTAAGAGAATTCCACTGGGTTTTGAGGAACTCTTCTTTCATTCTGCATTGTATTTCTTTAATAAAAGAAAGCAGAAACATGGTGAAAACAGTCATTGTTCACAGTAAGTTAGGGAGAAATCAGTAATAATATTCCGTTTCTGCGGAGCTACAGTTTCTGCCAGTGTTTCCGAAAGCAGCCATGAATGATTACAGCGAGACTTAGCTAAGGTAGCTGTGTGGATGATTGATAGGGCATTAATCAAAAGATGCATATCTGCCTCAGAATTTGTTCACAAGCTTTCTTCTAATAGCTGATTTCATGTTCACTGAGCTCTATGCCAGTTTGTCCAATTTATTTTTCAGTGTACAAGCCATTCATCAAAAAACACAATGATTTACCCCCCCTTCCTTTGGGTGAATGAGTATGACTAAGTGTAACCACCTTATTCTATTCATTAAAGAAACAAAACTCAAAAGACCCCACTCCTCACTTCATGTATAATTACAATGTCAGGAAGACTTTGTGCGGACCTCCTCAGACCCTTCCAAAGTTCCCAGGTTCTGAACTATCCAGGAGGTTCAGAAAGGAGACCCAAAAGGTCACTGATACTTCTAATTCTGAGAGGCATGAGATTTAGGAGCTGAAGAAGTCAGTACTAATCAGGAATCAAAGCCATTAAAGAAAACAGTTAATGAGGGACAAAATGCCCTGGGTTTTTGTACATAAGCAATTCACAAATACTGATAACCAGACAGGGCAGGTACTTTTTTTTTTACAGTGTAAGAAAGAAGACAAATTGAGGCTCAGCTCTAGATTACAAAGCCTGTTTAGAATTCAGTGGTAGAAGTAGAAAGTTCTCAGTTCTGCCACAGTATCAGTCAAGGGTCTGGACAGTCAAGGCTCCCTTGGCCTCAGAACGCTGCCTGCGGTGTACTAAATTTTCTAAGGAAGAAGCACAGGACAGACCATGATTGGGCAAAGCACATAGGATGTGAAGGACAAGAGGTAGGATGCCCCTTCTATTAAATGATGCCTCCCATGTGCACCCTCAACCCTCTTCAGTAAGAAAAATGTGTGAATTCAAGAACCTGCTGAGCACTTCCGGAGATCAGGAGGGTAAGAAAACCCAAGCCACTGCCTCCTCAGCTCGAAATCTAAGTGGGGAGGGCCAGAGCAGAGGGGAGTCTTACCCGGAGAGCTCCAGCCTCTTGGCACTGTAGCATATTAGCACTCGGCATATTGGTACTTGCTGTGTCCCCTGCCTGCACCCTTTGCTTCCAACAGCTCAGGATAGCTGCTCGCTTCTTGACATCTGGGTCCATCTCAAATGTCACCTACTCCGAGAAGGCTTCTTGGACCAATGCCCCAACTGCATCTCCCTGCCATATCACTACTATCTATTTTTGAAGGATTCTATTCTGATGGAAGCACACAGCTCTCTCTGTAATAATATCCTCTCTCTCTCCTTCTAGAAGGTTAGGTCCAGGTGAGCAGGGCACTGGAGCCGGCACACAGTAGGCACTCAACACTGAGTCCATAAATGACCGAATCTCTTCCTCAGTGCCTTCATTTCCTGTGGCCCCAATTTAGAGGCTGAAAGCAGCACCTGTGATTCATCATCATACAGTTCCAGAAGTCAGTGGTGTAAAACAGGTTGGAAGGCTTGCAATTCCAGGAGCTCTGGGCCCCTTACCTCTTCCACATACTCAGAGCTTTGCCTCACTCCGATCCTTTCTTCCAACTAAGTCTGACCCTCCTGCCTCCCCCTTATCAGGATCCCTTTTAGCATGCAAGGTAACATATCCCCAGGTCCTAGGGATGAGGATGTAAACATCTTCAGGGGTCGTTATTCTGCCTACCTCACTCAGCATAGTCACCTGCAAAACAAGAAATTTTCCCCTGAAAACTACAATTAGTGACATGTCTGCAGAATAGTATTACATCATAAAAGGTGTATCTAAATTTCTTCTTCCTCCGGGCGTGGTGGCGCACGCTTGTAATCCCAGTACTTTGGGAGGCGGAGACCGGAGGATCCGGGTTTGCGGCCAGCCTCAGCTCTCTCTCTCTCTCTTAGTGAGGCCCTCTGCAACTTCGTGAGACCCGGTTTCAAAATAAAGTATAAAAAATAGGGCCGGGGGTGTAGCGCGGAGGTAGAACGCCCCTGGGTTCAATCCCCGGTACCGCAAAAAAAAAAAATTTCTTCTTCCTATAGCATTTCAGCAGCTTGGCAGACAACGTTGCAAATAACAAAGATCAGAATTTAAAAGAAAGGGTAAATTCTACCTTCAGAGGCCCTAAAAAAACCTTTCAAAATAGTTAATGTATTTGTCCACAATTTCCTAGAAATATAAACTATTATTGCTGAAATTTTTCATAACTCTCTCAGAAGGATATAATCTATAGTCTCCAACTTGGTACCTGAGCGTTACCACATCAAGACCTATACATTTCTGCTTACCTAATCTTTCCTATGATGAGAGATTAATTTTGCGTTCTGGTTTTGAATTTTCAATAAGTGTTACTTTCTTTAAAGAACAATTTTTTGTAGCTTTCCCTTCTTTCCTAAATACATGAAAGATGGGGTCCTTTAAGAAAACACTAACACTTATAAAAATATGACAGAATCTCTATTTAGCCAATAAGATCAGGAGGAAGAAAGTGTGAGATGGCCCAGATCTTCCCAAGCAGTGTGCTAACAGAATCGCAAGCCTCCTGAGATAACGTCCATTAAGGAACGTTAATGGAGGAAATGACAAATGAGTGCCACAGACATGACACTGGGGAAGTGGCCCTGGAGTAGCTGTTAATCAGGAACTTGCTTCCCAAATGCCCTACCCCAGAGAGCCTTTGCAGCAGTATCTGGAGAAGTTTAGAGACTAGTGTTCCTTGAGACACACTTTGAGAAACAACTTTTCTAAAACAATAGAATAAATTAAATGTTAATTTATCCTTTATTTTACCAAACTGTAGAAAAGGAGAAGAATGTGACTTCAGATTGCTGACTAATCAGAAAAGATTTGCAATTACTGGATTGTTTGTCTAAAGAGGCATGTCACTGGATACAGTGACTCCGATGGAGAATTCTGGACCTATCAGCTCACCGTCAGTTCCATCTTTACAATCAGTGCTGAGCTGAGTTCAAAGTGATCAATAATCTGCTGTCTGAGTGTGAAGCTATTCTTCTGTTTTCCCAAGTTTTAAGAATCTCAAAATCTGAGTCTTTAAGAAAGTTCTAATATATATTTATCTTTATAAAAAAAACCAGACGTATAAGGTTTTATCAGTACTCTTACAAAGTGTGATCAAGTTTTGAAAACTAGGGCTGGGAGTGTAGCTTAGTGGTAAAACACATGTTTAGCATGTGTGAGGCCTAGATTCAATCCCTAGAACACCACCCCCAAGTTTGCAAACTGGGCTTTAATTCTTAATATTGCAATAAATTGTACAGTAACCCCTCATTTATGTGGATGTCTTCTGTCAGGAATCTCAACATCTATCCTGAACTGAGCTAAATTGGGGGCCAGCTAATAAATATTATGAAATCCATATACTCCTTTATTAATTAAAAAAATTTTAGCTGAGGACTTTCTGTGTATCCCATTTATATTTCTGAATAACCAGAAATATTTATAACCAGAAAGTTATATATTAATTATAATCAATACATAAAATTTTGAAATGCACATTCATGTTTGACTTTTACAATGAACATTTTTTCACACCAAGGAAGTGATGTAAGTCAACATTAGTACAGAAACCCTGTGGTTAATCTGTAAATCAAACACCAAAAGTTTGTATTATAAAAAACCACTTGATTGTTTATTATAAATATAATAAAAATAATTATAACCAAATTTATACTCATAAATTAATAAATATTAATTTATAATATTTATTATGAATATAATAAATATTATAAAATTGTTTACTATAAATACAGGCATTTCAAAATCATTAATGTCTTAATCAAATAGATAAAACCCAATTAAAATAGCATGTTCTTTTTTTTTTGTGCGGTACCGGGGATTGAATGCAGGGGCGTTCTACCTCCGCGCTACGCCCCCGGCCCTATTTTTTTTTTTTATACTTTATTTTGAAACCGGGTCTCACGAAGTTGCGGAGGGCCTCACTAAGGAGAGACAGAGAGAGAGAGAGAGAGAGAGAGAGAGAGACAGAGAGACAGAGAGAGAGCTGAGGCTGGCCGCGAACCCAGATCCTCCGGTCTCCGCCTCCCAGAGTACTGGGATTACAAGCATGAGCCACCACGCCCGGCAGCATGTTCTTTAAAACACATCTGTAATATATTTTGTTTTTTGGGTGGTACTGGGATTGAACCCAGGGGCATTCTACCTCTGGGCTATACCCCCAGCCCTATTTTTTATTCTTTATTTTGAAACAGGGTCTCACTAAGTTGCGGAGGGCCTCACTAAGTAGCTGAGGCTGACTGCGAACCTGGATCCTCCGGTTTCAGCCTCCCAAGTACTGGGATTACAAGTGTGTGCCACCACGCCTGTCCGCCCGGCTGAGTATTGCGTTTTCACACGATGGCAATGCTAGGCTTCTTTCTTGTCCCAGTGCACAATATAACTGGGGGGAGGGGTATGAGTAACTGAAAGTACACCATGTCCTTATCTACATTTGCTTCAGCAGAAAGGCTCATCAGGTCCCAGGCTCATCTCTGGAATCTCTCAATGACAAAGAACACCTGCACTGAGCTGGGCAGGCCAGCGACTGACTAGAGAACCAAGCCACAGGAGAGCCCTGCTGTGGAACAGGACAGCTCAGACCCAAAGGCACCATCTCTTAGTCCAGTGGGAAGAGTAATGAATATGTGGCACTTCTAGATTCTTAGGAATGTCTTATTTTAAGTATAAAATCAAGCCAGGTGTGGTGGTACACACCAGTAATCCCAGGACTTGGGAGGCTAAGACAGGAGGATCAAAGGTTTGAGACTAGTCTCAGCAATAGCAAGACTCTCAGAAACCTAGAGACCCTGTTTGAAAATAAAAAGTGAAAAGATCTGGGGTGTAGCTCAGAGGTATAATGCCCCTGGGCTCAATCCCCAGTACCCATCAAAAAGAAAAAAAAAAGGAAAATCAATCCTACCTACTGACCATTATAAGTACATTTTTTTTATGCCTTGGCTGTTAAATTTTGTTCAGGTTTGAATTTTTTTAAAACGCCCTTAAAAGAAACCCATTTGATCACATTAGAATATATTACTTTAGGTCAGGACATTTGGGATTAGAAAATGTATGCCACAATGAAGCCAACTGTCTAACGGCAGAGGAACCCAACGGGGCTATTTATTTTTGGTATCTCAACTCTCCTAATTAAAATGTTCATGACACTAGTACTGGAAGTAAAGCCGGGCAGCCTTGAGATAACAAGAGGGCACCACAACTTGAGAAACTGACTTCAAGAAGAGAGAGAAGAAAGAGAGATCATTCTAATCAAAACCAAATTTCCTGATCACTTTGTGGCTGTTGTATTAATGACGTCCTCCACTTCCTGGTTACAGCTGTGGAATTTACTGTACAACAGCTGCCATTCAAAAAAACAATTCTTTCCAGGTTTGCTGAGAATGGGCCAACAGCTATCATTACTTGTACGTGTGTAGGTACAGGCACACACAGGCACCCATGTGCTTCTATTTGGGAGGAACAAATAAAGCTTCCACTTCCAGCCATAAAAATTCCCAGGGCAAGTTTACTGGAAAACCCAGCCCAGCCTCAGCAGTAAAGAGCACACAAACCAAGACCAACACACCTGCAAAAGGGAGAAGAATCCCAACATTCATGTTCAGGCATACATGCTCTGAATAGCTTTGGAGAAAAATGCATTAGGCTTTATATGTAAAAGGTGTTACAAAAAAAAAACTAAAAACTACTTGCATTAAACAGCCAAAAGGTAAGACCCCATGAAAACTCTCTAGTGAGATCTGGCTCAGAGCATCCAAATCATGTGATTGGTCAGCCATGTAGACATGGTTAGAAAAATCATGTTAATATAAGCATAACTGATTTCTCAATTACAAATAGCACTTCCCACCATCATCGTAGCCATGCCTTCCATCTACAGGTTTCTAAAAGAGGAGAAAGTATGACCTGCTTAACAAAAAGAGGCAGACTCGCCAGGTTGAGTTTGTGGCTCAGCCACAGGAGTGGTTGAGCGCCTCTGATTCAGCTCACCAAATCTCTCTGAGCATCCTCCTCCATAAAATTAATCAGTCTCATAAAGAGGCTCCAAGGTTTCCCATTGCTCTTGGATCACTGGCCCAAGACATGATGGCATGACCTGGCCCTGCCCATGCTGCCAACCTGGTGCTGAACAGTCCCCTCTGGCGCCCTGGTCTGCTGCCAGCCCCATCCCAGGTCTACATCAGCCCAGCCGTCCTAGAAGATTGTAGAAAGCTCTTCCTGTGGTGGCTCCTCTTCCTTCTCCAGGTCTCAACATCCTGGCCAGCCCACCTGAATTAGGCCCACAGTACTATTCTCTCTTAATACCTAAGTCATTTCCTCCACAGTACTGACAGAATCCTCACAAGTTCATTTGTCATTGGTTTCTGCTGGGAGGCTTTTCCTTGCCTAAGTTCCATGAAGGGTCCTGTCTCACTCACTTTTACAGCCCTCACGCCCAGTAGAGGAACAGCACAGAGTTAAGCTCAGCTAAATACGTGGGGAATGAATAATTGGAAGAAAACAAACTACTGTGATGGTATTAATTATTTTAACTGACACGGGAGAGGGAGAAAGTCATCTTGTAATTTTTAAATTTTTTTAGTGGATTCATAGTTTTATTTACAATCTCATCAAATATATATGAGGAAGTTTTACTAATTACCATTAAATATAATAAAAGATGTTGAAAATTATTATCAGTACTTTTATCCATACATGAATGTATAAATATAAATATGAAATTAATATTCAATAAATACTTGAAGGATATTACTGCCACTTGAAATAAAAATCTGTGACTCAATAAAGTAATTTTATTAGATCACTATTTGGTTGGAATATTTTCATATACAGGAATGCTAAACAAGAAACTTGGAAATCAATCTGAGAATGCCTCTGATTTCTTCCTTATTTTGAAGATACTGGTAATCAGGCACTGTATTCACCTATTTTGCAAAGTTTCTCAATTCATTTTTGTGTTGTTTTTCCAGAATTTCAGCAACAGCATGGCATCAAGGAGCTGTTGAGGCCAAACTGGTTCCAATCTCCCATCAGGTGACATCAATGGCCCTGCCGGACACATCCTTACTCCAGGGTCCCACTGTCAAAGGCTGATGACGCACTAAACCTGAAACACAACCAGCTCTCTGGTCCTTGGGCTGAGCTCATCGGTGTTGGCAACAGAATAACCTGCACTGACTTGTGAAGGTGTAAATCTTGGCACCCAACTTGGAGGTAGACGTGGAATAGGAAAATGTCACATTGTTTGCATTCAGATATCTCTCCTGACCATGCCAGCCCTCAAACTACCAACAACAGGAAAACATCTGCATTTTAGCTGTTAAATTGAAAGTGAGAAAGCTATACCTGGTGGGTTAGAAATCACTGGGTTTTTCATTTCTCCAATCCATTTAAGTTTGCCAAAAGATTAAAGGAAGATGAGAGTCTTTTGAAATACCTTGTCTTTCAATAGTAGTTCAATATCTAGGAGAAGCTATTAGGAAGGGGAAAGTATTTTTAATCTAATGTCAGTAATCGGTTATTTATAACATTAGCCTTAACTATATGGGGGAGGACTACAGGCTCTATGTGACAATGTGAATCATCTAGTCTTAGATAGAAATCTCCAGGGTGGTGGAGAACTTACAACTTCTTGAGGCATGAAATATTTCACAATATACTCTCCCATGTGCATGGAGTTATTGAGTTATATTAGCTAGGAGATAAAAAGCACTTATGATGTACACCTGGACAATATGTTTGAAAAACTCTGACATAACCAAGTACTGTATTTTAATATACCAATGGGATTTTGTGAATATTTGTTTTCTATGGTATTTTTAGAGCTGTCTGAATTATTAAGTAAATATATTTTGAAAATACAAAAACAATATAGAAACTTAAGATAGACATTTGCTTTAAGTCTTTATTTTATAACCATCCCTTTGTTTCGTTTCTATGTCTATATATCAATCTATGTGCAAGTAAAAAAGCATTCATATAGACTATAAATTTAGGAAGACTAGAATTATTTATCTACCACATAGCTACCTTTAATAAAAATAGTAATTGGCATTCTATTTATTCATAAAAAAGCTCCTGAATTTGTTCATCCAAGAACTATTGTCAGGGCTGGGTGTAGTGGCAGATTCCTATAATCCCAGTACTTGGGAGGCTGAGACAGGAGGATTGCAGGTTTGAGGCCAGCCTCAACAACTTAGTGAGACTCCCAGCAACCTAGCAAGACCCTGTTTCAAAATTTAAAAAAAAGGGTTGAGGGTGGAGGGTGGAGGTAGAATGCCCCTGGGTTCAATCCCCAGTACCAAAAAAACAAAACAGAACAAAAAAACTACTGTCAGTGTGAGACAGCACAGGTGTTGAAGGGGTGAAACAAAAGCTTTCTCGTGCTGTATTCTACTGGAGGGAAATGTAGCAAACAACTAAATCAGCAAGTAATACAGAAATCCCAAATAATGATAAACAATATTATCAGACTCTTTAATAGTAACATTTGAATGGGGGCACGAATGTGAAGGAGATAGCTATGGTATTCTTTAGAAAACTGAATGACTATATTTAAGCATTTATTAATATCCTTATAAACTTAAATACCATTGTTATCCTATGCAACAGCAACACAGTAGCAAATTAGCTATTAGAAATCATGTAAGCCAGGTGTGGTGGCGCATGCTAATAATCCCAGTACTTGGGAGGCTGAGACAAGAGGATCATAGGTTCACTGCCAGCTTCAGCAACTTAGTGAGGCCCTGCACAACTTAATGAGACCCTGTTTCAAAATAAAAAAGTAGGGCTGGGGGTGTAGCTCAGAGGTAGAATGCCGAGTTCAATCCCTAGTATCACACACACAAAAAAGAAACCACATAAAAGCAAAAGTGGAATATATTTGAGATAAATGAACAGGCAGGGGACTGGAATACAGGTGCTGATATGCACCAGGCACAGGGCCGTGGCCAACTCACCTCCCAAAGACCCACTGTGTTTGCGTGTAAACCAAGAATAATAATTCTTGCTTTGCAAAACTGCTGTGTGATGGAAGCAGTTGAGCGTGCTTTGTGCCTTCCCTGTTACTCGGTACATTGCCTACAGCAAATGCACCCACCGACCACTTTCTTTTCCTGCCATTCACTGGTCCTGCCACTAACTGATGATAGCTGAAGCTGGTTTTTAGGTCTCACAAAATGAAACTCAGAAGAGAGAAAAGCAAAGCTCTACTGTTTCTTTAGCTAAGAGACTGGCAAGTGGTGGTATAACTGATAAGAAAAATTATAATTATTTTCTTACATGGCAAGCACATCTCATCTTGGGTGATCTAGATTACTTTCTATATATTATAAGCAATGTAGTATCCTAACATGCCGTGGCTGTGTACGTAGGGAGAGATCATCTACTGTGAGAGAGACTATGCAATGCAGAGGCTTGAAGGCAAGAAAGAAAGTGAGTGTATGGTGGCCTTGGTCATCTGACTGTCACAGGCTCTCCTGGGCCTTAATGGTTTTCTTCTTCCACCTCTAATAAGAATAAAGGGATCAGTGCTAGAGGTAGAGGGTGAAATAATTATTCCAAGCAAAGATATTGACAGTCTCTCAAGTACTGGAACTACCTTACCTGGGCAATGGTGAGACGACCATGAAGATGCTGGACTAAGAATAAATAACTATAGCACCGTGCCCACTGTGGGCCACATTCTAACTTACGTCCTTTATGTGCTGTAAAAAATCAAGACAGCTGGGCAGTGAGCAAGAGGGAATAAAAATCAAAGACAAGGACGAGATTGTTCACAGTGATTTGGTGTGAACACCTTTTGTGTGAATATCACCATGTGCCACATTTCTCCTTGGGTGCTGTGACTTCTAGTCAAGCCACATAATAATCACATAATCTCAATAAACTGAGGTACGGTCATTGGGAGTCTATGACCCAGGTATATTGCCAGAAGTGCAGGAACGGCTAGATGTTAGAGAGCGGAATATTTCCTCAGGGCCGGTGATACAGCACAGCCAGGCCCGTGGTAGCTCAGCTCCTGGAGGGAGCATCCTGGGCCAGCTGTCTTGTGACTTCACCCATGGAAGGATCTTATCCCACCACTGCAGATCCAAACCAGCTATAATAAAAAGTGCCCCTTTCCTATGTACTTAATGTCTTATTTGCAGCTTATAAACGTGATGATTAAACTTGAGAGCAGAAGGGTAAGTTTGGTTTTGCATGGCTGGTTGGTGGCAAAGCTGGAGTCTGACTCCGAAGCCTACAGTGACTACTGTGGATGATCTTGAAAACACCCAGAAAATACGCTCTCTATGTACTGACTACTAGTATGTAAAGACAGTTACTTGCTTCATTACATGTTTCCACATTTTATTGACCATATGAAAAACAGAAAAGAGAAAGCAGCATAAAATGACATCATAGGAACATCGAGAATTATAATATTTAAAGATTAACTTGCTGACCAAGGAGCATTGCTGACAACTGAACTAGAACAGAATCAAAATGGCAGTGAAGAACATTACAGAAAAACAGTGGCATTCATCATTTCTAGTAAATATGGGCATGTGACTACTGCTAATTTCTTTTTCTTTTTCTGGACTATTGAGGTTTCCCTAATATGTATACTCACTATGAAGACCCATCAATTAACATCTGAAGTCCTTGCCCATCACAGAAACAAGCAAACAAAACTTATTGCCCTCACATATTAAAAGCAAGGTTAGTGAAAACAGCCTTTAGTCTGCACTTTTAAAGCAAGGAATCATCTGTGGTTTGCAAAACTATAATTTTAAAAGATTGCTAGTAACTGAATTCTTAAATTCTTGGTGAAAATTGTAGGTGAAATGGGTACTAACGTCTATAACCAGGATTACCATTTTATTCTGTCTCCATCATTTGTGAACTAGCTCAAGTTCAAATAAAAAATGATGAACTGACAAAAGCTGTGTAAATCCAGCTAAAAATCTTAATTTGGATTACTTTTATTCCCTACTTACTGATATAAGTCCAAGTTGAATATTAGTAAATGAGAAATATTTTATAGTAATCATGTTTACATTCCTTACTTGCATGTAAGGAAGTGTTAAAATGCTTTAATTCTATAGAGAAGACCTTTTAAATTAAGCTGAAAATACATACCAGGAAATACTCTTTTGCCAGATTTCCTCTGATAACTGACCAGTGACCAGTGTGGACAAAGTTAGCTGCATTTATTATCCACTATATTAAAACCCCTGCTCTTAACTTTTTCTGTCTCTCTCCCAAAACTCCATTCCCATAACAATTGCAGGACAAATCTTTGCCATGACTGGCCTTTTTATTTTTGTTCCTGCCCTATACACATCTCATACAATCAAATATGAAGTCAGTTTTGCTCTAGAGAACTATATATAATAAGCAAAAGAAGCCCTGGATAAAAAAAGATTGCCCATATTCCTTGACTCTCAGAAATGTATTTCATTGTAATTGATAAAATGCTATTTCTATATATGGGCTACTGGTTAATGTATGCAAACATTTATTTTTGGCCCAATAACTGTCTTTGCAGTTCACTGTAGTGCTCCTGGACCTGCATCCCAGTACAGACCCAGCGGCACACTGTTTTATGCTCCTCTTAGGCAGTTGGTACTGTACACAAATCACTACAGGTGCATTCAAGGGCTGACATGTCATTACGAAAACACATGATGGATTCAGGAAAATACATACCTGATTGCACTTGCAGATAAGTGGCCATAGGAGCCACTTGCTGAAGAGCTGCTACGGGAATTATTGAGAATCGTGACCAAGGAGTTGGGAGACGTCCTTATCATGGTCTGAAGGTCAAAGCTATGATCGGACAGTGGTGATATGGAGAGGGTCCGTTTTCGGCTTGGCCTAGCTGACAGCCTGGGGCTGGGGAATCTGGTGCCTGTTATATAAACAAAACAGAACCTGATTACCTGCAGGTGGACTCTATACCTGCTATTGATTGCTACTTGCCTGTGTGAGAGAAGTGAAGGATAAGAAGCCAGCAACCTGTGGTGACAAGCACCTCCCCCCCCACCCCTGTGATCTACTGGCTACAATTGAGGAAATCAGGGAGAAATATTTATCTTCCAGGGGCTTACCTCGGGGGAGCTCTGTTTATTAATGTGCAGGCAAAATGATAAATCGCTAAACAAAAGGGAGAGACTTTTATGTGTTATCCCTCTCATTTCTAGTGATTTATGAATCTGACGGCTGCTTAGATATTCCCATCATTAATTCACCACAAGCGACAAAGACAGTGGTTCCCACACTAGCAACATACCACCCTCCCCACCCCAACACACACCATTTTAGGCAATGAGCCGAAGGAAAAAAATGAGTTAAAAGCATCCTAAAATGAAAAAAAAAAATCAGCTTACTTATGCCCCTCTTTCTCCCATGATTTCTGAAGTTATCTACTCCCTGGGATACTTAAAGCATTACTAAAACAACTTATAAATACATTACCCTAAATCTGTAGTTCTCAATTGGGGGTGATTTCATACCCCAGGAAACATCTGACAACATCTGGAGACATTCTCGTTGTCACAACTCAGAGAGCCCCACTGGCATATCTAGTGGGTAGAGGCCAGGGGTGCTGCCGAACGTGCACAGTGTACAGTACACCCCCACAAGAAAGATCATCTCACTCAACAGTGGCGAAATTGAGCAATGCTGCCCTAAATTCCCCTGATTTTAAGAGCGTAAATCCCCCAAAAAGTTTAAAATCTTGGGATAACATTTGTTTATAGATTTTTCCAAAGTGTGGGGGTAGAAACCCCTGCAAGCATGATAATGAGGTTCAATGTGCTTACAAGGCATGTTAATTCTTCTCTGGACCTTGCTTCTCTAATCAGAACTAAGGATAACAGAGGATAATGCATTTATTAGAATCTTTAGCCTTCAAGAAGAGTCCACTAATAAAGTCTTGAGATGGAGATTAGTAACTCAACTTAAATACATGGCAACTTAATACAATGGTTTTTACCCAAGGAGTTAAAAATTAAATCCCCGTTTGCCTTCAAGTTTAGTAGATCTTAAGATCTGAATCTTAAGATCAGGAAGACTGTGGCCCACAGGTCCATCATTACGCCTTTGGGAAGGTCCAATTTACATTACAGAATCACCAAAGTAAAATGTACTGGAAGAATGAAGACATAATCCCATCGGGTAAGAGAGCAAATCAAACATGAAGTACAAACAGTAGGTTTCCACTATTTTACAGCATGGGTGTACCTACTTATAGGGACATGGTAATTTTGCAGCACCCAGAAAACACCCAGAAAGTGGTAGGTAAACCTTTAAAGGAAAAGGTCCAGGCAGTTGGTCTCTATTAAATTCATTGGGAATACTTTCGTAAGAATTTAACAAACGGGATAGATGGCTATGAAATTATAGTTAATACTATAACCATAAACTGGAACTTAGTAAGTTAGTATCATCCGTGTATAAAACTGGAAAACCAATTGGGATGACAAATGTGGTACCTACTCAAATTTTTATTTCAGGTACATTTAAAGTGAGTTTATAAATTTAGAATAGTTTCATTCCCAGCCTGATTCCCAGTAAGTCGGCATCTTACTTTTATTATGGTATCTGCCTTAAACTTAACTATTCCACATTTTCTCACTAGGAGAAGCTAATTCCATCACAGAGTGTTTTAATGGAGAAATGTATGCTACTTCCAAACAATTCCAGGGACAAAGAAGATTTATTGTCAACTCCGATGCAACCCTTGACAACAACCCTTCTCAGAGAGACTCAGAGTTAGAAGTAGCAAGACATGCTAGACAGAATTCTTCCCTAGAACAACTCTAATTTTCAACTCACTAACTGAGAGTGATTGCAAGGGAGGAGGTCATCTGATATTATAAAATACTTGCATCCTTATATCCCCACACATCAAGTAAAGACATAGCCCAGGAGCCCAGCAAGACCTTTTTATTCTTTTCATGGAACCTTCAGGTCACACGCGGCCTCGGAGGAACATCTCTATTTTCCTTCTCCAACACCAGCTCATATTTAGATTGTTTTTTTTTTTTTTGCCAATATAAATAGTGTGTATTTCAGGAGCTCTCTCACCTCTAGAATGCTCCTTATAGGGATTACATGTTCCTGTATCTTTTAAGGTTCCTCTAATCCCAAGATATACAGAGTCATAAACAGATCTGTTTATTCTAACCATGCAACATATAAATCCTCTAATTTCCATCTTGCTGAATCCCCAATATGCTTACTGTTGGCACATCTACAAGTGAGATGTGCGCTCATCTGAAACCAGTTTATTGTGGTGTCTGCTAATGAAAGAGTCCCGAAGATCTGTAATGATGGATCAGAGTGACCAGTTAGATCCCAGTTTGGATCTGCCACTGTGGGTAGCAATGTAGGAACTTGAGACTAATTCTGTTGGATAAATCTCCTGTGACTTAAATCCCTAAGTACTCATCATCCACCCTATGTTCTAACTAAATGCTATTTCAGTTCTCTTAGAGGGAAGGAATATAGTATTATAAGCACTTTCCAATCCTTTAATATGTTCTTCCCAACCCTCTATCAACCAGGTGAAGTAAAAGAAGGTCAGTGCTGTATTTGGGGACAGTTATTCGGGATTTTGATTGAAGGGAGTTGCTAGAACACAAGGTAAGCATTTTCAAGGCAGCTGAAAGAGAAGTAGGCCTTCCCTGATCAGGCCACTGCTTCCAAAACAAGCCAGATCATCCCTAATGTTCCAACGCAGATAGCTCCAATCTGGCTTTCTGTTAACTGTTTTGTTTCTCTATTCTAATAAAAGAATCTGACAAAGAAAAAGGAGGTATCTTTTCATGTGATGAATGATAGGACATCTAAATTCCTACTTAATGACAATCAATTTACCATATACTCTGGCAAATTAAAATTCCTTTAATTAGTTTTTACAAAGTAAAAGGGTAGCTTCATCCTTTATTTAGATAAAAACCGCCACTGCCTGACTAAACACATTCTCATCAAATAGGGAAAGTATAGTGGGCTGACCTTCTGAGGAGTCTCTCTTATTTTAATTCTTTATTTGCAGATTTTTAAATAACTGATTTGCATAATAACACTGGAATTTTTTCTCCAACAATTGCTTATTGAAATGTGGTTATGATGAATTTGAAATGTTAGGTCTCTACTCTATGGAGTCCCTGCAGAGGATGTTAACACGTCTTTTATTTTGTGTGTAGTAACCAGCTGCCTGATGGAAACCAATGCAGGCTTAAGTTACCAGGGCTACACCAACATGGCTCTGGGTGGTGAGCAGATGGAGGCTGTCGATTCTTATCCCTGTGTGGATGGATCACCTCTCCTCACCCTGAGAACTGAATTACCAGAGAGTTGACAAGTGCACACCTGACACCCAACAATCCGAATTGACTATAGCTAGAAACACACATATCAATTGCTGCTAGTAAGAGAAACAAACAAACAAAACTCCAAGCATGTGCTCTACTCAAAGCTGTGTCTTCACCTTTAAAGGGAGAGGTTTGTGCTGATGTGTGGTGTGGACGATGCCTTAGGTACACTTTTCAGGACCCTGCAAAAGGATACGTGCTGGAGATGCAGGTTATGTTTCTGGAGAGGTGAGAACTCGGATGCTCTGAGGAGCAATACTCACAGGCTCATCTGTGGCCCAAAGAAATCATCAAATGCCTTCAGGGACCCCAAATTCCTGACACACAAGCTAAATGATCCCATTTTCTACCACTGCGATGTACTAACAGTAGACCCTTCTGGTTTGTAATGTTTGGTTTCCTGGATGCAACTATTCTGACCCTCCATGCGCTCAGCAGCCACAGAAGATCTTAGTGAAACAAGTTTTTAATGTAAAGAAGATATACAGGGCAAAATAAATGTATAATGTAGAAAATATGAAACCAGACAGAGTTCTTTTTAAACTCTTCACTTAATTTTTAAAGCATAAAACCAAGAAGTGGCTATGGAAAATCCCTTTGTGTATCAAATCCGTTTCTTTATTCATTATCAAAAGAATCAGAGCAGGAAAATTTATTGATCAGTTCTATTTCTATAAAGCTACCAAACTGAAATGGCCTGCACCCGCCACTTCACTGGCTTCCCGGAGCCAAACAGGGAGTCCGAGGCTGGCCACATTTGTGAAAGCTTCCTAACGAGCAAGAGAACCAGAGTACCAAGTGCGGGTGGTTCGTTTTCCCTCCTCTGGATTGAAAAGTTAGTCACCTAATCTTTGTATCTTCCTCTCTATTTCATAAGTTAGCATTTGTCACACCGCCCCGCCCCCCACCAGGGATTCAGAAAACAGTTCTGTGACTTACTATCCATGGCATGAAGATACTCCATGTGGATGGCCCCCGCGCCAGCCGTGGCGGCAGAGGGAAGGATGTCGGCATAGGGGCTGCGCTGGCCAGCCAACAGGGCCATCTGGTGATAGTACTCCGCAGGGCTGACTCCAGCGTGGGGGGCTGGAGGAGGACACAGAGAAGAAGGTCAGTGTGGAGACAGTCAGAAGACGGTCAACTAGACGCTTCCCTTGAGGCTCCCCAAGTCCACCTGTCATGCGTCCCTCACACACAATTTATTTTATGGCTCATTACAGTGAAGTTCCTTTACCTTGAACTGTGCCTTCACCAATATTAGAGTATCTCTTATTTGAAAATAAAACTGAAGGAATCAAGAAACTACATTACAAAATGTTGCTTGTTAGTTTAAAAAAATCAACAAGAACTCAAAATGATTAAAGCATGTCCAGTCATGCAGCCCTTAAGACAGAGATACATTCTGAGAAATGTGTCATCAGGCAATTTTGTCATTGTGGGATCATCACAGAATGTACTTACACAAACTAAGACGGCAATGATATTGCTAGATGATATAATCTTATGGGACCTCCGCCATACATGTGGTCTGTTATTGACCAAAAATGTTATTATACAAGGCATGGCCATGTTTGACCCCCCAAAACGAAATAATTTCTTGTACCAAATCACTGTATGTTCACATTTCTTACAATAGTAGACGACTCAGACAACTGTGATATCTCTCCAGACATATTTAAAATACTTCCCTAAGCTCTTGACAGGAGCGTCTGAGTTAACGCTAACACGAGGAGTCAGGGTTTACAAGAGGAAAAAAAAGCAGCACAGTTTTAATGACACACAACTGAATGATAAGCTGCAATTTCATGTTCCATAATTTAAAAGCTTTCTTTTACTTTTTTTCATTACAAAAATCAAAAAGAAAATATACCTATCAATCTGGGGCAATTTACTGGCAAGAGTCAGCTTTATACAAGTGGGATAATAATCGGTTTCCACCTGCCAATTTATGTGCAAAAGCAGCAAGATATGCAGCAGTGCTGAGGGTGGCCTCCAGATTCACAAAGATCTGGATTCCCACCAGCTCTGTGAGGTTGTTGGGAGCATACAGTAAAATCATGTGCACATAGCACATAGCTTTTGATCAATAAAGATTAGTTTTACAACAGATACCTATAAACACAAGCATTCTAGCAATAGGACTATGGATGGTTTATATTTGTGTCCTTGTACTTTTCATGCATGATAGATAGAAATATTTTTAAAACTCAGCCAGGTGCAGTGGCACATAGCTGTAATCCCAGTACTTGGGAGGCTGAGACAGGAGGATCACAGGGTCAAGGCTAGCCTCAGCAACTTAGCAAGACTCTCAGCAACCTAGCGAGACCCTGTTTCAAAACAAAAGAAAACTAAAAAGGGAGGGGATGTAGCTCAGAGGTAGAAGGCCCTTGGGTTGAATTCCTGGTATCAAATATATACATTTTTTAATTAAAAATGAAAATCTTAGAGTACAAGAGGGAATATTAGAGATATTATTTGATTGGATGTTAACTGGAGCCAGAAAGGCAGGAAAAGGAAGGCAGACCAACCAGTGAAAAGATATTTTATTCATTCTCATCATCAAATGCCATAGAGAGCAATGACAAGCATGGTCTCAGTGGAGTGACGAAAGATACCACTTCCCCCGGCCTGATCAAATGTCTGCAAGCCAGGTGTAATTTCAAGTCCACTTTGAGCTGCCTCCTTCCCTCCCTCTGTCTACTCTCCTTGTTGGTCATTTCCACCAACTCCCAAGCACTTAATGGAAATGATGCTCCATTTTTCCTATTGCCTAACCAAATCCAAAGCAAAAGAACTAACCCATACTTGACTCTTTCATCATTTTGTTCTATTTTAAAAGTGTGAATCTTGCTCAAATGGCAAAACTGATTCCTTGAGTACTTTACAAGTATATTCACTGTACTAAATCGGGAGAAAACAAATGAGCCCGTAGCTGTTCCTGGAGGACAGCTATTCCTGGAAACACAGTGGAGTGTATGCCTCCTACGAAACTTTATACAGTGTCCCACTGAGCACAGCCAGCTTCAGGAAGCAGTCAGCCTGGAGAACAAGGAGGATGCTCTATATTTCTATCTTTGCCACATAACAATTTGATCCTTGAGAGCTAATCAAACACTGTTCAGTGAAATGAAGGGCATGGTATTTCTCTTTGCTCTGAAACAGTCAGCAATGACTTGTGATCTGTTGCAAAGAACTCATAACTGGCTATCTGCAATTAATAAGGCTTATGCAATTCTGGATCTTAATTAAGAGTCCAACAATTATGGGCGACAAATTTGAATATGTGTGCAAGAAATGGGAAATACTTGTCCTTAATCGAATGAATGGGTTATAACTTGACAGTAGGGGGAACACACAGCTCCAATTAAAAAGAGTCATATGAAAAGTAAGTAACTGGGAGGCTAATAGAACTAACAGGAATTTGATCAAGAGTCTAATATGAGCATCAAATATTACAGAAGTAAAGTCCAATTTCATTTCTTTTCCCGCCCTTCTAATTCCAGTTTTTATTTTGTGTGCTCAAGGGTAGAGTTACATGCAACAGGTCTGAACCATCATGTTTTCTAAGACTTTGCTATTTAGATTGGGGTCACTCGTAAGGCTTTTAGAAGTGCACAATCTTAGGCTCCACCTGATGAAGAATCAATCTATCAGGATTCCTCGGTGATTTTGTATGCACATGAGTTTGTGAACCACTGCTCAAACAGACACATCTGCATAAAGGACTGACATATAAAAGAGGAAAGTGTTCATGAGAAGGTAAGAAAAATGCTCAGGAGACTCATGCACATGTGCAAATGGCTACAGGGCCAGTCTAACTTGTATGGAATGGCAGAAGAGAACAGTGGTTAAGAGCAAGGACTGGGGAGTCAGTAACATGTGGCTTCGAGTTCCGCCTTTGCCACTTATTAGCCATGGGATGACCAGGTTGCAAGTTACTTGAACTCTCTGCATACTGCTATCTTACCTGAAAATGTAAATACCAATACCACCCACATACAAGTGTTGTAACACTGAAATGAAATATTCCCTTGAAGCATTTGGTAAGGTGTCTCATACATGAGAAACACTACTAAATATTAGCTCTACTTCGTGCAAGGTCATAGGTGAGGTGCAGGAAGGAGGTGGTGTGATCTGCAGAGGCAGAATCGATCTGAGACTTACCATCTGTAGGGCTCAGTCCCCGGGCTGCCGAGATCATGGAGAGGGAAGGGCTGCTGTGCAGGGAACGGATGTAATCCATGTAAGGGTTAATGTAGGGATGTGGGGGGCTGAAGGGAGACTCAGAAGCTGCAGCGGGATTCCGATGTGGGGAGATCCTAATGAAGGGCAGGTCCGAATACGTCGGGCTACTAGATAAGGCAGAAGGCCTGGGTAGAGAAAAAAATAAGACGCAAGGTATGCATGAAACAAACATCTCCATAGGCAGAAACTGTCTGAAAGAAAATAAGATTTTAAGTGAACTCAAGGTGTCTTGGGGGAAAAGTTTCAGACACATACATTTCCAGTACTCATACCTTAAAATCAAGATGATATAATGCAGGTAGAATGCCACCATGCAATTACTTGGGTAAAGAAAAGTAACCTTTGAAGAATTTCATGGCACTCTGAATACAGGAAAATAAAGTTTAGCCTTTGGCTTCCCCCCATGAGAAGAAATTCTAAACAATAGGCAACTGATCTTAAAGTGGTTGCTACAATTATAATTTTCATTTGACCCAAACATTAAGAGCACCATTTAAAACTTATCTCTCACCATCATGGTTTTGCATGGGGAAAAAAAAAGAAGGCAACCCCAAATCTATCTGGTTTGGAAGTCTAGGCATGCCCATGGCAAAGATGCCCATAAACGAAAGCATAACGGCAAGTCTGTAAAAAATGAATTGGTCATTACATCTATGCACACAAGCAACTTCTGAGGGCCTCACAGTGGTGAGTACAAGCAGTGTTTTGGATCTGGGATTCCTTGTTTTGAAGGCAACGTCTCTGTGAGGCAGCACTTAGAATTAGCTTTCTGCTTCTGCCCATTTTTCATGAAGATTCCGATTAGCCATGGTTAGTGAGCAATCAGCAACTAAGTACTCCCGGGATTAGAAAGTTGGCAAAGAATGGGGTTTTGACCAAGCTCTTGACTTGGTTATAATGAGCTAAGATAGAATGCAAGCTTTCAGCTAATGCAAATACATTCTAAAACATACCTTGCTACCAACACATCCTGGTCTGCTCTTGGAGATTCCACTCTCTGGTCCCTGCTCTTTCACTCTCCCCTGCCCTGGCCATCCCTGAAGTCCCCTGGACATCTATGTGTAGAATGGCCAGTCTGTGTAGTCCCTGCCGCACTGCCCTGTCCTTCTCTAACAGAAAGCGTTTTGTGTGGATAATCCAGTGAACTAGCTATGGCAGGTCAAACTTGTGTGCTCTCCTGTTTCCTCAATCACAGAGGGTATAGCCATAAAAAAGGGGAGCTCCTGATAGAGACAAATCAACTGAGAACAGCAAGTTCCTCCTACGCCACTGGCTTTAGGAGTGAAATGAAAGGGAGGGGGAGATGCATTTTCTCCTCGCAAAGCAAAGCCACTGCAGGCTAGCCGAGCCCTGGCCCCACCACCCTGTCCTGACAGAATCTTGGTAGAAACCAGCTCCACTAAGTGCACAGTGCAGGCACGAAATAAATTAAGCCACAGATCAGATAATGAATTCTTTTTCTTTGTAGAAAATAAAAGAAGTTGAAGTATTGTGTGTGTGTGTGTGTGTGTGTGTGTGTGTGTGTATGAGAAAGAGAGAGAGAGACTGTGTAAGGGTGCTTTTGATTTCTCCTTTTTCTTTTGAACTAAAAAAAAATGAGGCTTTTTATTTGTCACTCGGATGCTACTTGTGGTGAAGTAAAATAAAAATCCAGACTTTCCAAAATTTACCTGTGGGAAGACTAAGAGGTCACCACCAGGAAATAGCTAGTTCTTTCCAAAATGATATGAGGCTTTCCTATCCACTCAGAAATTAGTGGCACTCCATATGTTTAAACAGAATATGACACAATGAGTACATGCATTGATGCACAACATGGTATCCCATATATATGTTCAATGGCTATGTGTCAATTAATATACAATAAAAAGACCTCTGGACCACCTGAAAAAAATTGGTACAACCTATTAGTTTATTTTAGCTATTTACTGTAAAACAAGGGTAGCTTTGTGTCACTGTGAAACCGTGCCCTATCCTCCATTTAGACATGTTTGTCATTGGTTAAATCCTAAACTCCATTTAGACATATTTGCTGCCTTACAGGGTATAGGGGGTGGTCAAATTCATTTTCTACCAGAAAAGGAGATAATCCTTCCAAACTGATTTAAAAATAATTCATAAGAAGAGCAGCCACGTCAAGAACCCCTCAGATTTCACCTCTTGGACAAGCTTTTGTGATCCACCACAAACTTGGTATGAACAAAAAGCCTGTGGAGCAGGGCGTGGAATTACATGCCTGTAATTCTAGTATGTGGGAGGCTGAGATAGGAGGATCAAGGGTTCAGGACAGCCTCAGCAAGGAAGTGAGACTCTCAGCAACTTTGCAAGACCCTACTTCAAAACAAAACAAAACAAAAAAAAAAGCCGGGTGTGGTGGTACACGCTTGTAATCCCAGTACTTAGGAGGCTGAGATAGGAGGATCTGGGTTTTCGGCCAGCCTCAGCTACTTAGTGAGGCCCTCTGCAACTTAGTGAGACCCTGTTTCAAAATAAAGAATAAAAACTAGGGCTGGGGGTGTAACTCGGAGGTAGAATGCCCCTGGGTTCAACCCCCAGTACCACAAAAAATGAATAAATAAAATAAAATAGGGCTTGGGATGTAGCTTAGAGGTAGAATGCCCCTGGGTTCAATCCCCAGTAACACACACACAC
>PVJS01004997.1:0-54389 GCA_004027185.1 Glis glis
CTTTGGGAGGCGGAGACTGGAGGATCCGGGTTTGCGGCCAGCCTCAGCTCTCTCGCTCTCTCTCTCTCTCCTCAGTGAGGCCCTCCGCAACTTCATGAGACCCGATTTCAAAATAAAGTATAAAAAATAGGGCTGGGGGCGTAGCGCAGAGGTAGAATGCCCCTGTGTTCAATCCCCGGTACCGCAAAAAAAAAAAGAATATCTAAAATATAGTCCAGCTAGTATAAAAAGATGATCAAAACAAGAGGAGACCATGAAAGAAGATTATGAATGACCAATTATTAAGTTTTAGCACAATTCTTAATGGAGTTTCAGAAGAAATCAGTAAAACTAGTAACAAAAATAATATTTTAGTTGATATTGAGTAAAAATTTTTCCTAAGTAGCAATGACAAAACTGTAAAATTAAACACAACATTGCAGTAAAACATTGAAACATGATTCTCAGTAATTGGAAGTTTAGCCATAGGACAAATTTGACTCAAATATAAAAATTTGTGAGCTTTAAAAATGTGATAATTAAGGTTTTTACTCCAGAATGAAGAAAAGAAATTATTTTATTATACATATTTTTATTAACTTAATCTATGTGATAAATCAGATCTTAGCAAAGTTTAAAAGCTGATATCGATTAAAGATGGTGGAATAAAGGGTATCAGTGCATTTTAGTCTCCCTAAAACACGCAACTCAACCAGTGGGAAGACTGGTTCTTGGAAAGAGAAAAAAGCAGTCAGAACTCAGCAGATGAAAGACAGACAAAACATGGAGGAACTCGACACAGCATAGAAAGCAGAGGACTGAAAAGAGCTCCAAGCGACTCATCAGGTGAACTGAGAGTGGAGGCAGGTGCCATCTTACGGAGCCCACAACAGGCTGCTGGGATGCTGCAGCTCTCGGAGACCAACTCCAGCAAAGAAGAAGCAGAAAGCAATCGCATTCTTTTCTCCACACTCGAGTATCTCAAGACTGCAACTCCCCAGACTGCCCAACCAAATTGCCCAGTGAACTCCTGAGGCTACAGGTAACCTTGGACTGAGAACTGACAGGACCTTCCTCTATGGACCCCAGTGGCTACAACCCACCTTCTCAAGACTACTGTGAACCTACAGCCAAACCAGCAAAACTACCAAGCACACTGCTATGGCTGCAGCTGAATTAGTTCCTTCTTGCAGGGACCTGAGCGGCACTAGACATGACCATGAGTTTACAATCTGTCCCAATGGGCTCCTGCTTGGCTACAGGGATTTGGTGGCAAAGAACAGACCCACAGGTCTGTGAGTTAGCAAATCACACCTGTGGAGGTGGGGGTGGGACTACAGGAGACACAACAGAAATGTGAATTAGCAGGCAGTCCCTAGGGACACTCAGGTGGGTGGGACCTATGGTCCGCAGTTTGCCTTGCCCAGGTGAGGTCTCCAGCAATCACAAGACCAAAAGCAGTGGGGTCTGTGGGGTGAAATAACAAACCATGCTGCAGTTCAGAAGGTTAGAAATGTGTGCCTGGCATTGTTGGGGTGCCACAAGTACCAAGGCCTGAGGCCAGCAAGGTCTCACTGATTGCAGCTGCCCAGAGTGGCAGCAGTGTACCTGGGGCCCTGCCAGAGTTTGGACCCTGAAAGAAGGGTGGCCAGGGGCCAACAGGTGCTCATCATTAAAACAAAAATCAATACATGGGATGGCATTAAACTAAAAAGTTTCTGCTCATCAAAGGAAACCATCAAGAGTCTAAAGAGAGACCCTACAGAATGGGGGAAGATCTTTGCCAGCTATTCCTCTGAGAGAGGACTAATATCTAGTACATACAAAATATTATATTAAAAGACTTAACACTAGATAAAAATAAATAAACAATCCAATCCAGAAATGGGCAATTGAACTAAATATAAACTTCACAAAAGAAGAAATACAAATGGACAATAAATACATGAAAAAATCTTCAACATCATTAGCAATCGGGGAGACACAAATTAAAACTACACTCAGTTTCCATTTAACCCCAGTCAGAATGGTAATCATCAAGAAGTCAAACAATAATAAATGCTGGTGAGAATGTGGGGAAATAGGAACTTTTCTTTTTTTTTTTTTTTTTGCGGTACCGGGGATTGAGCCCAGGGGCGTTCTACCTCCGAGCTACACCCCCGGCCCTATTTTTTTATACTTTATTTTGAAACCGGGTCTCACGAAGTTGTGGAGGGCCTCACTAGGTAGAGAGAGAGAGAGAGAGAGAAACAGGGAGGGAGAGAGAGAGAGAGAGAGAGAGAGAGAGAGCTGAGGCTGGCCGCGAACCTGGATCCTCCGGTCTCCGCCTCCCAAAGTACTGGTATTACAAGCGTGCGCCACCACGCCCGGCTAAATAGGAACTTTTCTACACTGTTTGTGGGATTGCAAATTAGTACAGTCACTATGCAGATTCCTCAGAAAATTGGGAATGTATCCACCAACACCACTCTTGGGTGTCATTCCAAACTGACTGAAATCAGAATTTTATAGTAATATATGCATATTCATGTTTATAGCAGGAAAATTCACAATAGCCAAATTATGAAACCAACCTAAGTGTCCATCAAGAGATTAATGGATTACAAAATTATGGAATATACACACAATGGAATTCAACTCAGCAATTAAGAAAAAGTATATCATTTGCAGGAAAATGGATGGACCTAAAGAACATTAAGTCAGATTAGCCAATCACAGAAAATGAAGTGTCATATGTTTTCTCTCATATGCAGAGCTGGGAGTAATTGAGACACCAGAGGAACATCAGATAATGGAGGAGAAACTCCAGTGGAGCCTGGGAGGTGGTCTAGGGGAAGGGGAGGGGGAGAGGGAGAATCAATGAAGGAATCACTTCTATTGAAATTGTATACATATGTGAGAATACCAATGTCAACTTCAATATCCTGTATGGGGAAGAGGGGAGTGAGGAGGGAGCCGAGGGAAAGCCCACCAAGTACTGTGTGCATGTATGTCACTATCACTATGAATTACATTATGATGTGAGACTATAATCTGCCAATAAAAGTATAAAAATACAACAGAAACAAAAAACAAACAAAAAGCTTGTAACAAAATGCACATTTATAGCTCAATGAAATTAAATTGGATATCAATAATTAAAAGGTAACTTGAAATTTTTTGCATATTTGGAAATTTAAAAACATTTCTATGTAAAAAGTATATTTTGATGGAAATTGAACAACTCTAACTGATATATGAAAGTGATATGAAAAAAATATGACACAATAAACTTACAGGGATACCTACAGAGGAAATTTATTGCCTTACATGATTACATTATAGAAGTAAGCCTAAACAATTAGTGAACTAATAATTAATCACTAGAAGTTATAAAACGATGTGGATATGATACATTTTAAAAAATTAAAAATTATTATAATAATCATATAATGAAGAATAGAAAATAATTTAAGTAAAACTATATCCTTTTTTAGATTTAAAAAGATTACTAAAAACTCAAAACACATGAAATAAACAATAGATAAAGCAAGCAATAATATTGGAAACAAACTAATAAAAATAGATGCTACATAGAGGGTATATAGGGTTATTCAGATAAGAGACTATTATGACCATTTTTTGCTAATAAAGATTAGATTCCATGGATGCATTCTCATAACATGAAATTATTAAATGTAGCAGGGAAGAAATAGCCCGAAAAATTCTTAGAATAAATTACTATTAAAAAAAACTCTGATAAAGAAAGCTCTAGACCAAATGGATTTATAGATTAGATTCAAACATTTAGGATTATGTAATTCCAATTTTACATCAATTTTCCAGGGAAAGGAAAAGAGAAAACATTTTCAATTTATTTTTATTAAGCTATACCACTTTAATATTTAATTCATGTATGCGAGGCAGGAGCCAGGATAGCACCACCCAGTCCCTGCCAGTTGGAGCCCATGATGGCACTGCCCAGTCCCTGCCACATGGGGGCAATTATAGGAAATCTAGCTCAGGAGGCAGAAATGAAACTTGACCCCCAAGCTTCTGTTTTGGTACTCCTGCCTGTTATTGATCCAGTCAAAATCTGTCTCATCACCACTGGGGCTATATGATCTCTAAAGTGACATCTCAGACCTGGATCTTTGCTCACTGATCTTCACCGGTGAATAAACTCATTGCATCCTGATCTGATGTCTGGGTCTTGTTTGTCTGTGGACCTGACTCTCCTGCAGTATTTTGGTGCTTGGCTGGGAAACTGACCACTCTCTCTGGCCAGTCCTGGAGACTGACCCAGGGTGCTTTGCCTCCTCCCATCTGTGTCTCAGGAGTCAGCCCTCCCCAGCACTGATGTCAGTCCACTGAGTACACCAGAGGCCTCTTTGCCACTGTGTGGGAGACTTCGCCTTGAGTTGGTCGACTCTGAGAATGATAGTCACTGGGGTTTTAGGCTGGAGATGGAATGAGTCATTTCTAAATGTGGACATCTGAATCATGTTAGGCTGCCCTGGGGCTCAGTCCGGATCCGCTATCAGAATAATGGAAAAGGGGTTTGATCACTCACTTGGGAATTTCCTGAGTAGTGTCTGAAGGACACGAAACTGGAATTCAGTTCAGCATTTGGGTTGGGTGTGTGTGAATGGTGAGTGCCAGTGTATGACTGAGATGGACATGCAGGTCAGACTCCGGTTTGCATCTCACAGGCCTGAAGTGAGTGTTGAGTCCACTGTCTGGATCCAGGCCCATCCTGTATCAGCTAAGTGGCAGTCCAGCAAGGACCTACAAAGCCCTTGGTCAGACCAAATCAGGAGCATTATACTGACCTACCTATTGCCAAGGGACAGCTGAAACACCTTCACAAGGGAAACAGCTGGGCATGGACAAAGCGAGCCCTGTCTGTCATCTGTTTTAGGTGTTCCAGCACTAGACCAGACTTTCTAGGTAGGAATGGAGGGAAACAAAGTAAACCCAGCCCTCTAGGCCTCATGATCATTAATTTTGGAAAGGCTTATACAGGTGATTATGGATTCAAGCAAGCCCAAGAAAGTTATGTACTTTGTGTGAAGTAGAACTTGGAGAAGGTTGGCCCTCAGAGGGCTCATTAGATCTGGGCATCACCTGAAGCATTGGGATTGAGTCATAGGCAGTCTGGCACATACATACCAGGTTCTCTATATAGATACCTGGCTCCAACTAGTTCAGAATCCTTCTCCATGGTTGCAAGATTTGGTCTCCCAGATCTTAACCTGCCAAGGAAAAGGGAGCTAAAGGCCAGGCAGGAAAGCAAAGGCAATGCGCAGGTGAAACCCCAATGTTGCCCATTCTGGAGAGTCCCTCAAAGGAACCAGCCCTGCTGCCACCATATATCCCACAACCTGTGCAACAGCCACAGGCTTCTCCAGCTCCTTCAACACCTCCTCCCCAGTCACTGCTTCCTGACCCATTTAACTGGCCCTCGAGTCCAGAGGCAGGGACCCCAACTCCACCATATTCCTGTGCCATTCCCACAACAATGTTTGACTGGGACACAGACAAGTCTTCCCCTCATCCATCACCATCACTATACCCATTGCTGCTGACAGCAACAGGCCTTCCTGGAATTTGAGGTGTCCTGCAATCAACTCCATGGGGTCCTGTTTATGAAACTCCACTGCCATCTGGTGGCCAGTTCCCTCTAAGGCAGGTCAAGGGGGCCCCCACCATGGATGAACATGGACAGTTGCAGCCTGGTCAGCCAACTTTGTGTACCAGCCCTTTATATGACTGATCTCAATTAGAAACACCATACTCCCTGAAAAGCCACAGGCCTTGGCCAACCTCAAAAGGGATTGGGACTTCAAAAGGGGGGCTCCAAGACCATGAATGCTTCAAAAGCCCAATGACAGCCCCAGTGCTTTTTACGAGTAGCTGTGGGAGGCTTATCACATGTTTACTCCATTTGATGCCAGGCACCTGAAAACCAGAGAATGGTTAAAACTGCCTTCGTTAGTTGGAGTGCTAGTGACATCTGTCACAAGCTACAGAAACTGGAGGGATTTGCAGAAATGAATGTTTCCCATTCATTTTGCTACCTATTCCCTGAGGTAGCAAACAAGATTTTAATTAACCAAGATATCAAAGAAAAATGGAAAGCAGGTTGGAAAATGAGATGAAACGGTGACTTCATCGCGGTGGCCTGGAGTTTGGCACTCCCTCCTGAGCCTAACCAAGAACTGACCAGATGGGGCCCCCCTTGGTCCTGGCATTCAGGGCCACCGAAGGAAAAGAGAGCTCCTTTCTGATGCAACCAATGTGCATCCTCTGTAAATAACTTGGGAAAAACAAATGCCCTATAAGAGGTCAAGGACCCCAAGAGGGGCCTTTAGGCTCCTCCCCAGCTCCTCTCGTAGAAGTTGTTTAGGCTGGTTTGTTTGATGACTGAAGGGGACCAGACCCCAAAGCCCCTAAGGAGCCCATGGTCTGAATTACATTGGGGGGCACAACTTCCAGGTGCTCATCGATACTGGGGCAGAACACTCTGTGATCACCAGTCTGATGGCCCCACTCACCAACCAACATGGTGACATATTTGGAGCAACAGAGAAAGTCTCCCAGCAAACATTTTTTTCACACTAGGGGGAAGGGAAGTCTTTCACCAATTTCTATATATGCTAGACTGTCCGATTCCACTGGTGGGTCTGGACCTCCTCAGTAAACTCAGAGCAACCATCACTTTCTCAGAGATGGGTAAATTGAAGTTGTCAGTGCCAACCTCTCAGCTGATTTGCTTCCTGAAAATGCCTCAAGAGGAAGAGTGGAAACTGTCTGAAGGGCAAAAAGGGGGGATCCTTCAGCCCAGAGGTAGCAGCCCGGTGGCCCACAGTCTGAGTTAGGGACAATCCACCTGGAATGGCCAGATTCCACCCTGATGGCCGAACAATGTGATTACGGCTGTACTCAATCCCTAGCTGGCCATGGAGGGAATCCAGTCCCACCTAGTGAGGCTCCAACAACATGGTTTCATCATGTTGTGCCAGTCTCAGTGGAATTCTCCTCTCTTGCCAGTCAAAAAGCCAGGAACCCAGGACTACTGACCAGTGCAGGACTTTTGAGCCATAAACCAAGCCACTGTCACCCTACATCCAACAGTGCCTATCCCATACTTGATCCTTAGTTTGCTCCCAGCCATGGTGACCTCGTTCACGTGCCTGGACCTGAAAGATGTCTTCTTCAGCATCTGTCTGGCTCCCATAAGCCAAAAACTATTCACTTTTGATTGGGAGAATCCAAAAACTGGAACCAAAAACCAGTTCACCTGGACCCGATTGCCCCAATAATTTAAAAACTCTTCCACCATTTTCAGAGAAGCTCTGGCCCATGACATCAAGTCTTTTCCTTCCCACACCTTGGGTCACACCCTCCTCCCATATGTTGACAACCTCCTCCTTGGACACAAGACTCTCAAAGCCTATGCCAAAGGAACAGGCCAGCTGTCACCCTCCTAGAGCACTGTGGTTATAAAGTCTCTAAGAAAAAAAGCCCAGGTCTGTCAACAAAAAGTGAAATATCTGAGGTTCACCATCTAGAGAGGGGAAAGACTATTGGGGGCAGGATGAATAGAGGCAGTTCAAGCTATCCCAGTGCCCACCAACTGAATTTCTGGGAGCAGTAGGGTTCTGTCGCATCTGGATTCTAAACTTTGCTGTCACAGCAACACCCCTCTATGAATCTACAAGAGGAGGAGATAAAGACCCCTTTGTATGGGAAAAAGAGCAGCAACAGGCCTTTCAGCAACTCAAAAGGCAACTGCTGACCATTCCCGCACTAGGGCTCCCAGACCAAAAAAGCCTTTCACATTGTTCATATCTGAAAGGAAGAAAACAGCAGTTGTGGTTCTGGTCTAAAGGTTTGGGTCTTGGTATCGACTGATTGCTTACTTCTCAAAGCAACTGGACCACATTGCTGCCTAATGGCCATAGTGCCTGCAGGCCCATGAAGCAATGGCCCTTTTCTTCCAAGAAGTTTATAGGTTAACCCTGGGGCAAAACTTGCAAGTAAAAGTTCCCCATTCTGTAGTCTTGCACATGGACTCTAGAGAGCACCATTGGACCAATACCTGGCTCACCAAATATCAGGGATTGCTTTATGAGAATCCCTGAATAAGGTTGGAGATGGTACACAAGCTAAATCCAGCCACTCTACTGCCACTTAGTGATAAGCAACTGATTCATGACTGGGAGGAAATGCTGGCACAGACCTACTCCAGGAGGCCAGACTTAAAATACCACCCCTACCCTGTCCCAGACTTAGAAATGTTCATGGATGGGAGCAGTTCCATAAATGAACAGGGAAAACAGCAAGCTGGGTATGCTGTTGTAACTTTAGACAAAGTCTTAGAGACAGAAACCTTCTTGTCCAGTACTTCTGCCCAAAAGGCTGAGTTAATTGCCCTTGCTCAGGCACTAGAGTTGGGGGCAGATCAAGTAGTCAGCATCTACACTAAGAATGCCTTTTTAACTCTACACATCCATGGAGCTCTTGACAAGGAAAAGGGACTGGTAAATTCTGAAGGAAAGGACCTAAAACACCCTCAAGAGATCCTAAAACTGCTTAAAGCTGTTTGGAAACCAACAAACGTGGCTGTCATGCACTGTAGAGGTCATCAAAGAGATGCAAGGAAACTTCAAGGCTGTCAGTGGAGCAAAAAGGGCCACCCAGAAGCCCCTTATAATGCCCAACCACCTGATGGCACCCCTACTCCTGCACTGGGTACCTGACCATGTCGCCTCCTACAAGCCTCAAGAGCAGGAATGACTTAGAAGAGAAAAGGCAACTGAAACCCCAGGAAAATGGATGCTACTGACCAATAAATGCATAGCCATTCTTTATAAGCAAGGTCCAATTACTGTGTGGGTGGTGAATGAATCCACTCACATCGGGCAAGAAAACCTTGAAAAGTTGCTATGCATCAGTTTGTGACCTGCTGCAAAAACTATCCTAAGCAAGGACTTGAGCTCCTTCCCAGAATACAGGCTATAGGAACAGTCCTGTTTGAAAATGTACAAATTGACTTTTCCAAACTGCCAAAATATAATGGATATCGATACCTCCTAGTCATAGTATGCACTCAGACTGGATGGGTAGAAGCCATACCCCTGCTGGACAGAAAAGGCCAGAGAAGTAACTCGAACCTTAGTCAGAGAAATCATTCCCAGATATAGACTGCTCCTACACATAGGGTCAGACAGTGAACTGACCTTCATCACAAAAGTCTCCCACAATGTGGCAGTGGCATTGGGTATCACCTGGAGGTTGCATTCTGCATATAGGCCTCAGAGTTCAGGCAAAGTAGAAAGGATGAACAGAATCATTGAAACTGGGCTAGGAAAGGTGTGTCAGGAAACAAAGCCAACGTGGGTCCAAGCCTTACCCTTAGTCCTGATCAAGATTAGATGTACTCCCACTAAGAGAACAGGGTATTCTCCCTATGAGATGATGTTTGCTCGACCCCCTCCTATCCTCCAAGAGCTTCCAGGAAGGCAGTGTGAAATAGGAGAAATAGAAATTCATAGGCTTATGAGGGAACCAGGAAAGGTCACCCACAACCTATGTAAATGTGTGCTAGATAGAACACCAGTTAGTTTAACTACCCCTGTCCATCCCTATAAGCCTGTAGTCTTAGTTTGGGATAAGGACTGGAATCAAGCTCCCCTCAAGTCAAAGTGGAAAGGACCCTTTACTATTATCTTAACTAACCCCATAGCTGCAAAAGTAGACAGTATAGCTGCCTGGATTTATCACAGCCACCTCAAAAGGGCCGCCCCAGAACCACCATGGGAAACTGTGACGGACCCTGACAACCCCTGCCACCTGACCCTGTGGAAGATGTCCTGCCTTGCTCCAGTCACACCTGGGATGCTGACTGGTCCTTACACAGCTGGAGTTTGAAGGAACCTATTCATTGCCCTCTTGTTACTTAAAATCCCCTTTGCCTCAGGGACCCCCTATACTCATTGTCATCAACCCTTCTGAGTAGGTATCAGAACCGTTCAGACCTTCACCTCCTATACTCATATCAATCAGGCCTATAAAAAGATTTCAGCAAAAACATTTGTATAGAGGGAGGCCGAAGCTACTACTGGACTAAAACCAAGGCCTGGGGGCTTGAAAAATGGGCAGATATGTCTACACGGAAAACAATATTTGTGTTTCACTCCCATTGGGTAATGGGGAGTAAATTCCCAAGTTCTTGAGGACATAAAGCGAGAAAAAGTTGTTTAAAAGACTGTCAAGATTCTATAAACTCAGCCAGTATAACATTCAGCCCTATATTCCAAGAATATATTTGGGGCTCAGACCCAGAGCTTTGCTCACTGAATTTTACCGGTGAATAAATTCATTGCATCCTGATGTGGCCTCTAGGTCTCATTTCCTGTGGACCTGATTCTCCTGCAACATAAGAGCTCTAGGAGAGAGGGATATCACAGTCTAGTCTCTCTCATAAAGTTAGTTACAAGCTAGATGTGGTGGTACATTGCCTGTAATCCCAATACTTGGGAGGCTGAGATGGGAGGATCACAAATTCACAGACAGCCTCAGCAACTTAGTGAGGCCTTCCGCAACTTGATGAGACCGTTTCAAAATAAAAAATAAATAAAGTAAAATAGGAATGGGGGTGTAGCTCAAAGGTAGAATGCCCCTGGATTAAATTCCCAGGTCACACACACACACACACACACACACACACACACACACATACACATGCAAAGTTAAAGAATTATAAAAAATTATTAAGAAATCAAAACTCCCAAATAAAAACAATACTACACAATAACAAACCTCAGTTTACCTCAAAAGTGTCCTATTGGTATATCATTTGTAAATACATTAATAGAACTTTAATAAAAATATTAAAAGATAAAAATCATATATCTTTCCAACAAGTACAGAAGTATTCAATAAATTTTACTATATATTCATGGCAACAGATAAAGCAAATTAGGAGAATAATTACAACTTCCTCTTATAACAGTTCATCTATCAGAACCATATATAAATATAATAGGACATGTTAGTGAAATTCTGATTTTATTACTTTTTAGTCAGGAAGAAGTCATCAGTGTTAATTAGCACCACTTCTGTTTAAAATGATGTGAGATGCTTTACCTAGTTTATTAAGAAGAAAATGAAATAACAGCAAAAGTATAGGAAAGGAAGAAATATAACTCTTCAACTTAGTTGGTCATCAGATCCCTGTGTGGGGGAAAAAATACCTAACTTCATCCTATATGCTAGCAAAACTCAGAGAAAATGTTGAAATGGCAACATTCAATATAGTAACAAAACATATATCAAATACTTAGAGAAACATTTAAGTAGGATATGTACCTCTTTTTTTCATAAAATAATAAAACATTAAAGCACATTAAAGAAAACCTAATAAATCTAGAGATATACTACTTATGGATATGAAGACATTATATTGAATCATTTACAAATTCCTATAGATTCAATTTATATTCAGCAACTCTTCTGGTTTTATTAGGAAAATTGAAATTTATGTAGAATACAAGGTTAATAATTAAACTATTCATGTCCTATCAAATATATAGACTGATAGCAAACTATTGTATGGTTTTATCAGTGCTAAGGATGTACATTTATTTTCTTGTTTACATGCCTGAAATCATGATGCTTCTTAAATATATCTCAATTTAGAATCACTGTCATGGAACAGCAGAGTCTTCCTGTCATGGTTGTTCATATATGTACATTAGAAAATTCCAAGTCTGATTCAGTATTAAAATCTGTGTAATGCGTTTGTGGTTTTAAAGAAAGCCCCAAACAAAGGAATAGTAAAACACCCCTTTGGACCTCAGAACCAAGGGTGGAGCTCAGTAAGAATAATTCCCCTACTGGAAATAAAATTAATTCTTTATAATGGCAAACTTCATTATTGCACAATTGTAAACAAAGGGTTTATGTTATATTTTAAATTCTTTTAAGAAGTTCTGTATCAGCATCATTCTAAATGGTACAATGGAGAATAAAAGATGGGCCTCTGTCCCTGTTACTCAACATGGCTTTAAAAAAATTTTAAAGTCTGAGGGTTGAGAAGGTTTAGGACTACTTGGTTCAGTTTTTGTTTTCACTTTAATTTTCATTTTTACTTTTGTAATAAAAGGAAAATGCAATAAAATGTGTGACTAAAGTCTAAAAGAATCATTGCAATAAGGATAAGGTAAAAACTCTAAGGGATTGAGGACCACTATGTAATGGTATATTTATCATCCTACAAGTGATGTCAAATTGTTCAATGAGATATAGTCCTTAAGAACTCTGATACTGGCAAATGGATATATAAATAAATGAGACAAAAATAGAGATCTCAGAAAAGGATGCATTCATATATGGAAAAGCTACTCTATCAAGGCTTGGGTATTCTAATAATTTTGAAAAGGATGGACTATTCTACAAATATTGTTGGGAAAATAATCTGTACAGAAAATAATAACATGCATCCTTAATCATATATAAAATTAATTCCAGCATGTTTAACATTAAGATATAAAAAAGTAGAAGTATAAAACCTTTAATGACAGCTACAGGAAATATGAGTTTGGAGTAGAAAAATTATTAAATGAAACATAAACCCAAAACATAGTGAAAAATAGATAAATTCAAGTACAATGGACTTTTTTTCACTGTGATACAAAAGATGGAAAGAAGACCGAAAAATCAATTTGTAATACCTATCTTTGAATGATTGGTTAGCTAAATATTAACATAACTCCTACAAAATAAGAAAAAATTAGAATGATCAAAGAAGAACAATGGGCAAATACATGAAAAGGCCTTTCACAGAACAAACATGTATTGAAAGGCATATAATTGTATGAAAAGGACTCAACCTCATGTTTTAGGGAAATAAAATGTAAAACCACAATAGCATAAAATATATTATCCAGACTGGTGTGAGTGTACGTATCTATTAAAAAGAAATTCTGTTAAAAATGTGCACCAGCAATGATGTGGAACCAAGTATATTGTCATAAACTTCTGTTGAAAATATATTATGACATTGATATTTTGGAAAGCGGATGAATATTAACTAGTATTGTAGAACATATGCATAGACTGTGTCCTAGTCATTTTACTTCTACATATAAAGAAACTTTTACATATGTGCACCAGAAGATATGTGTAAATTAATGTTTATTGAGATATTATAATAGTCATAAATCAGAAATAATATAAATGACCAACAATAGTATATATCAATAACATATGTTATATTAATATAATGGAGTATTATACAATAGAAAAAAGGAAGAAACTGAAACATGTATGTGTCAGTATTGGTAACTGTTAAAGCATAATGTTGACAAGAAAAAAAGTAAATTGTAAAAATACACTGCCATTTTTCTATATAAATTTTTATTACAGGCAAGATTTTGCAATGCAGAATTTAGAAATGCAGGTATGTATTGTTAGCTTCAACCTATTAAATGAGTAAATATTTAATATAAAATTTAGCATGCAGAAGATTCTATTTTAGGAGGGTCACATGATAAGGGAAAGATTCCCAAATATTACCAATGTGTTTGTCTAGTCTGATGTTGGTTAAATAGGTATTTATTATAATTTCAAATAGTGTCAGTATTCCTGTTTGGAATATATGCTATATTTCAAAATATATTTCTAAGTGTGTACTGCTGTAAGTGCAGCAATTGTCACTTTTTGAAATCCTTGCTGTATTTACACTGAGCAAGGTGGAGCTGACCTCAGATGAGTTAGATAAACCCTTCAAAGTTTCTGCCAATTGCAAGCTTCCAAATGACAAGAGCAAGAAATGAGTGAGTTCTTGATATATGAAGGTTATCTGTTACTGTAGAAAATAATTACCAATGTTATAGACAAAAATATAGATGAAGATGTATACCCTAGATAGAGAAGCAGGCAGGCATTTGATGTGTACACACACATACCAAATTTGGAAATCGAGTGATGTTAAGATGGGGTTGAATTAGAATAGCAGTCCTAGAAAAAGTACACAGGTTTTTATCATCTCAGTTACACAATTCACAATAAAACTCCACATGTAGATACCATCCCTAATACAGTTTCATGGAATTTAATAAATCTCAACAGCTATTTTCCCTCTTTGGGGTTAGACTATAGAGATAAGTAAAGAAAGAGTCTTGATTATTCTGTAGTGTGCAATAATTGTGCAGCAACATCATAGAAGCACATCAAAGAAGAACTCATATCTCTTCATGTACTGCCCATAGATTCATATGCTGGAATCTGATCAGTGTAGAACATTGTGTCTCAATCTTAGAAACAGAGAGAATATTGGACGGGTATGTATGTGAAAGAGAAGAGAAGGCAGGATAATTAGTAATCCTCTAGATGACAAATATCTTGGAGGGAATATAGACCCCTCAAGATTCTTTGTGTACGTATCAAAATTCTGTTAAAAGCTACAATCCTGGATAAATTCTAATCATTATGCCTGTTTTGGTCTGATACCACCACATAACTACATGTATTTGAAACTGGTAAAACAATGTGTATATCATTCATTAAATATGCATTAAATACATTCTATTATTTTAGTAATTTTTATCATCTCACTCTACAAAAAAATCTTCCAGATATATGGAAAGTCTTCTTATGTGTTTTTATTTGTCAGAATGACTTGCAATACTATATAGTCAATGTGTTTACCATGCTGCAAAACTAAAATGCACAGAAGTATGTTATTACCTTACTTCCCCTATTAAGTAGTCTAAGTGCTTACTCATTAGGCTTCCTTGCCCCCCCACCTAACGTTGTTTAGAATGTTTCATGTTCTGACTGGTAAAATAATTAACATGTTTCTAAAACACATTAATATAAAGCAAACAAGAAAATGAATTGCCATATTTGAATGTAACACACACATATTGTTTAACAAACTTCAGAAAAATAGAGAATGTCATCTCACAGTTCTCCATTATTTCCCTGTAGTAAAAAATGATAGAAGGTGCTGGAATTCAGCAGATAATAGAGCACAAAGCAAAACTCTGCAGTTGCTATTTATAATAAATATATAAGCTTATTATAATTTATTCTTATTTTTTCTCATTTTCTCTGAAATCTATAAATCTAGCTGAAACAGATGGTATGCTAATATAATGGGTAAGGTGCCCTGTATAAGAATAGCAGCAAGTATTGACTTTTAGTTGCTTGGGTAGCAAGAGGAGGCCCTGCCTTTCCCTGTTGTCTGAGTAACTCAGATGCCAAGCAAGAGTTTTGAATTTACTCCAGATAGAGCAATAAACTTGAGTGAAATATCAATGAACATCCTCACTCCAAGGAGACATATACAGTTACTTCCTATAAAAGGCTGGCTTGATGCTGGTGTATTAATAGTATCATTATATACAGGACTGCATGTAGCTAAGTTTTATGATCTGGAGGACATGATTTGACCATTAATTTGATTGAGCTCTTCTATGTGTCATACCAAAGATGTAGTTTATCGATTAATAAAAGATTATGGTTATGCATACTAATGGTAATTTGATGACTGCAAAGGGATCAGATAGGGTAGAAAGAAAAACTGGGAATACAGTTTAATACGATCACACATCTATTATTTCCAACTCTATGTGAGCACTAAAGATCAGAGGAAACTTGACACCTAGTTTCTGTCCTCCCGGAGCTCAAAATCTTTCTCTCATGGTGCGGAGGTTTTCATGCTAGGCCCAGAATCATATAGACTAAGGCTTCTATTTTCTCATAGACTGTGGTGGAAGATCAGTTTGGGATTTTCTTCTCTTTTTTTTTTTTTTTTTGCACTTGACTATATTTTTTTTTTTGTTTTGTTTTTTTGTTTTTTTGCAGTACCGGGGATTGAACGCAGGGGCATTCTACCTCTGCGCTACACCCCGGGCCCTATTTTTTTTTTATGCTTTATTTTTGAAACCGGGTCTCACGAAGTTGCAGATGGCCTCACTAGGTAGAGAGAGAGAGAGAGAGAGAGAGAGAGAGTGAGAGAGAGAGAGGAGAGAGAGAGAGAGAGATCGCACACACGCGTGCTGAGGTTGGCCGCGAACCCGGATCCTCAGGTCTCCGCCTCCCAAAGTACTGGAATTACAAGCGTGTGCCTCTACGCCCTGCTGACTATGGTTTTTTATTAATACACTAAATTCATGGCAGGCAATGCAGAGAGATCTGAATGCAAATTCTGGACTTCGCTTACATGCCATATGAGTTTGCAGAATTACCTAACCTTGACTACTTCAAATAGCTTATTTGCATATTAAGAAATTGAGTTCAGTCATATGGCAGATCACAAGGGTTCAAAAGTAGTAACTCAGCCAGGAGTGGTGATGCGTGCCTGTAATCCCAGTACTTGGGAGGCTGCAACAGGAGGATTAAAGGCTTGAAGCCATCCTTAGCAACTTAGCAAGGCTCTCAGCAACTTAGTGAGACCGTTTCCAAATGAAAAAATAAAATAAAATAGGGATAGAGGTATAGCTTGGAGGTAGAATGCCCTTGGGTTCAATCCCCAGCACCATACATGAAGACAAAATGTAGAAACTCAGTGGGGAACATTCTTCTTAACTACCTTTCTTCTTCAGTGCCTTCCTTATTCCCTCCTTCTTTCCTTTTAAATTTACAATTAATTGGCTGTAAACATACACTTATGTATGTTTAAAGATACTATTTTTAAATAGACTAAAATACCAGGAAATTAAATAAATAATATATAATCAAGAATTCCAAATTTTATTAGGCAGTTCTAAAAGAATAAAATTGTTCAATTAAGTGGGACTAGAACAAAAACAGTATATAGGAACAAAGACAAAGAATTCAAGAACAATATATGTTGTTCATTGAATTATTTACATTTCTAGTCAAGTAATAGAGATTTGCTATCTGCTATTACTTCCTGCACTGGTAGACATACTCTGTAGGTAGGCTGTCTAATTAAGAAGCTGCCAGGCAAATGTGACTACTGAACTAAAGATATGACTAGTGGGACTAATTAAATTTTCTAATTTAATTGTAATTAGCTTAAATAAATGAATATAGTCAATGTGTCTAGAAGCCAACAGAAGAGAAAATTGGTATTACACCTGTAAAAAATTACTTTACTAGTCCACAGTTATGACACATCACTCAGGAGCAAAATAGCTACTCCCTTTTTTTAACACTTGCTTTGAATAAACATGGAATATATTGATATTTAATTTTTAATAAGATGTGGTTACTTATTTCTTAACTTGTGTGATCTAGGTTAGATTGATGATTGTATAGAATACTATTTATCTAAATTGTTTCATTGTTAAAAACAGCAGTTACATAAAGAAAGTTGCCTTATCAAGGCAAATTTAAAGAAATGAGAGATTCAAAAAAATTAACAAGTTTAAGATATGCATTTTAATTATTTCACAGGATGGGGAAATTGCTACTATATTTTATTTTATTTTTCTTGTTTTTTAAAACTTAAGTTAAATTACTTTTTAGATGACACAGGAAAACAAAAATTGTACATATGAATGGGGAAACATGTGATGCTTCAATACATGCATACAGTGTTCACTATTTCAAAAAGGCTAAACATATATGCCTCCTTGAACATTTACTATTTCTTTATGGTGAAAACAATACCTTGTCTTCCAGCTTTTTGAAGTGTATAGCAACTTATGGTTATCTGTAGTCATCCTGTTGTGCCGTAGCACCAGAATTTCCTCCTCATCTCTAACTACAACTTAGTACCCACTGATCAGCTTTTCCCATCCATCCCTCCCCTACTGCCCCAGCCTCTGGTAACCACTGTTCTACTCTCAACGTCTTTGAAATCAAATTTATTAGATTCCACATATGAGTGAGGATCCTGCAGTACTTCTCTTTCCATGCCTGGCTTGTTTCAAATAAATAATGCCCTGCAGGTTCTTCCATGTTACTATAAATGCTTGGATTTCATTCTTTTTAAAGACTGAATAGTGCTCAACCAGATGATTGTTTATTGTGAGACTTTTTCTGGTCATTGTAGAATGTTTTGCAGTATTCCTGACCTCTCTCCACAAGATGCTGGCATAAGCCCCTCAAGTTAGGGCAACCAACACGTCTCCAGGTATTACTAAATGCCATCTGGTGGGCAAAATTTGAAACTAATATATATTTCACCCCTATTTGAAACGAATGCATATTTAAAGTAGATATATTTCAATTAAATTATTTTTATTTAAAATGATTCTGGGTTCATGAAGTCTTCATTCTTGAACTTTCTTTTGAGAAAAGCCAAATCAAAATATGTGATGTGATCAGAGATCAAATTTTTCACATTGATGGCCACTCTGTTCTTTCTTTCAAGTCTCTTCCATTAATAATATCTAAAATTTCTCAAATTTCCCACATATTTGGGTTGCAGTTGTCCAACAAATTTTAAGCATCACCCTCTGTGTGTGATCTGACTGTATGAGATTAGTCCATAGGTTTTCCTACATTTGATACAGAGCAGAAGATTAGCAGGTAACTGTATTTTAGTTGTTTAACAAAATAAATTCACTCATGTTATATGCAATGACCACTTTTTCTTTTCAACACCAATCACTCACACAGTCTCTAATTCTTGTAATCACAAAACATGGCACGAAACAGAAGTTGTGTCACACATTAAGGATTCTCATCACAATTAAAGCTTACTTGCAAAAAGGATCCTATTCAATATTTTTACTTTATCAAGACTTCCTATTAGTTGTCTCCTCCACTCCACCCTCAATCAGAATCTTTTATTCTTCGTCAAGCTTACACTTAATAATCAGTTATTATAATCAATGCCTAAAATAATCCCCTTCTCCCCTTTCCTTTACTCCAATGTATTCATCTAACAAATACTCAAACCCGAATAAATTTAACCATGTGCTTCATAACTTATTGAGAATGTGAAAATCATTAAAAATAACTCCTTCATCTTACCAGTTCCACATTTATAAAACCATGTCACCGTTGCTTTGTTTCTTCCTCTTATTACAAATCCCTTCCTGTTACCCAAGGCCACTCATTCCAAGCGTGCTCAGTTCCTGTCTTGCTCTTCCAAGTTTTACCACATTCTATTTATTAATTTTCAGAGGAGCTTGCATATTGTTTCCCATAATGGTTGTACTAATTTAGATTCCCACCAGTAGTGTGCATGGTTCCCTTGCCTCCACATCCTTATCAACAGCCATAATTGTTCATCTTTTTCATAGCCATTCTAAAGGATGTTAGGTGATTTCTCACTGTGGTCGACATTATAATCGTACTGCATTTTCAGCTCTGCTGAACTGCTCCAATTAATATTTAAACATGTGGCAATGTAGTCTGTCTCAATTTTTTTCTTGACTCCTAACCCTTTCTGCAGCTATTGCTTTATATATCTACTTCCCTATATAAAAGAAGGAGATTCTTCACAAAGTTGTCTATGAATGCTTTATTTAGTTGCCATCCATTCTTTCTTCAATCCACTCCTATCTGGATTCCACTTAAAATGCGTACTTACTTAAAAGTATATGATGATGTTCGTGCTTCTAAATTTGATAGTTAATATTTATCCATCTTAAAAGTCATTTTTTGCATAATTTGAAGGAATTCTGTGTAGTCTCCTTTATTATACACTATTTTGTTTTGGTATCCATGACAACAATATTTGTGTCTCTTCTTTATCTTCTTGCTTGTTTCTATTTCTCTCTCTAACTGCTAAATATTAAAGTTTTGAATCCATGAATCTTCAATAGGATTTACTCTATCACAAGAGATAGTTATTTTCCTTTTTATTGTGTCACAAATTGTAATTTTATACTTATCTAACTTTTTATTGTTTTTCTCTTACTAAATCATGAATTCAAAAAGAAATATCAAGGTATTTCTGCCATTATACCACTAGCAAAGAATATAGTGCTTGGAATATAGTCTATTTTCATTAAATGATTATTAATCAATTAATAAATATATAATTATGAGTAAATAGTGATGCATAAGAATTGCTAGCTATAAGCCATAGTAGAATCTTAGTGTCATATAAGATGATTAGGAGCCAGGTATGGTGGTACATGCCCGCAGTCCCAGTACTTAGGAGGCTGAGACAGGAGGATTACAGGTTCAAGTCCAGCCTCAACAATTTAGTGATGCCCTCAGCAACTTAGTGATAGCCTGTTTCCAAGGGCTGGGGATGCAGCTCAGAGGCAGAATGCCCCTGGGTTCACTCCTCAATATAGAAAGAAAGAAAGAAAGAAAGAAAGAAAGAAAGAAAGAAAGAAAGAAAGAAAGAAAGAAAGGAAAGAAAGAAAGAAAGAAAGAAAGAAAGAGAAGGAAGGAAGGAAGGAAGGAAGGAAGGAAGGAAGGAAATAAGGGAAAATAATAGAGATAAGAAATATTTTGCTGAGCGTTATGGTTTGGTTTTAGAAATTCCCCATAGTTCTCATGGATACAAGACAGCCATGTTGGAGGTGGGGGTTTGGTTGCTAAGAAGTAGTCCCTGGGGATATGGCCTTGGGATTATATATGGTCCCTCCTCTTGTTTCCTTTTTTGCTTCTAGCCCTCTATGTGAGAGTGGAGCCCGTGTATTCTCTCTCTGTTCCCATGCCTTGAGCTCCGCAGACTTCAACTGGCCTAACATGGACTGAGCCCTTAAATCTCCAGAACATTGAGAAAATAAATCCCCTTCCTCTGAGTTGTGTAGGTCAGGTGTTTCAGATTACAGCAGTGAGAATGCTGATGATAACACTGGGTTTAGTGGCTCATGCCGGTAATCCCAGTACTTGGTAGGCTGAGACAGGAGGATTGCAGATTTGAGGCTGGTCTGAGCAATTTAATGAGGCCCTCAGAAACTTAGCCAGACCCTCAGCAACTTAATGAGATCCTGATTCAAGAAATAAAAAAATAAATAAAAGGTCTTGGTGTAGCTTGAAGATAGAATGCCCCTGGGTTCAATTCCAGTACCCAAAAAAAAAAAAAAAACGATTGAGAGAGAGAGAGAGAGACTTGATTTTCATTTTACTTAGTTGCTAGTTGACTCATGCCCATTTTTGCATTTTACCTTTTGGAAAATTAAAACTCACTTGAGAAATATCTCACATCAAAATATTGTCTTTATTATAGCCTCAAAGGCAAACTGAGTTAACTAATGGGGTGCTGTCTGTCAGTGTTGAACATGCAAATGAAAAATCAGCACAAATATTTTTCTCCATTTCTTAAATGCCTGTATCTATATATCTATATCTACACATAGAAACAGAAAATAAAATATCAGCAGTTGACACAGCTTCTTAGCAAAAATATAGGCCTTATAAAAATTCAAAATAAAGTTAAAAATTAGAGAAGATACAAATCTAATAATACTTCAGTTATTAAATATGGGGATGTGTGTACATATGCTGATTTATGAAATGTGGATATGGATGTGTTAGGCTGTTGTCAAATTAAGTTTCATTATTGATCAAATCTGCTAGCCTTATAGGACAATTTTTTTGTTGCAACTAACAAATCATTTTTAGTTATACTACTAAATACTATTATACCTTTATTAGAAATAATAGGCTATTTTAATAGCTACTTTAAATCAAAATATTCTATAGAATATTTAAAAATTTTTATCCTTAGACATATTATTTTTTCTTTCTTAAAATTACAAAAGCAAAATACCTGGTCTCATAAATCTGGCAAAGTATATAAGCTAATTATAAAGGATTTTGTATATCATGAGACCTAAAATCATATGAGACAATTCAGTTAATAAAAAACCTTAATCATAGATAAACGATAGCATGAACAGTCCCATAGCAGCTTGGCAAACCCTTCTCTCTACCTTCATTATCTGGACCCAATTCAAACTGACTCTTTAGAAGTTTACTTTTATTTGCAAGTCTAATGAAGAAAAAGGAATATAACTGAAAAGATTGTCAAACATTATTTTTAATATTCTATCCACATAAAATATTTGCTTGAAATATAAAATAATATGCAGTCACTATTATATAGTACCTAAAAACCTACAATTTAACATGTCAGGATTATATTTGTTGCCTCATGTCTTAAAAAATGGATGATAACAGATATCAACAGTGTTTTGGAATTCAATCTATGAATGGTTTTATTTGTAAAATCTGAGCAGTAATGCAAATTACTTCTAATATCAATTCTTCAAAGCAAACAAAGTGGAAAACTTTTATTTTTAATCTCTAGATATTCATTATGCTGATAATTTAGGAACACCCTCCATACCAGTGTGATATGGAAAGAGAAAACATGTTATGCCTTTCAATAAAAGAAGCTCATAACAAGAGTGTGTGAAGACTGAGGGAGATTACTATGCAGGAAGGTAAAGTAACCAAATATTAGAAACTGCAGGAAATCATTATCAACTTTAGAGGAGACAAAGGAAGTGATATTACAGCAGAAAATCACACTTGTTGTTTATACTGTACTACTAGAGACTACAACTGCTATTGCTGTTTAATCCATCTTTGAACTGGTGATGTTTTTGGCCCATATATTCCCCATTAGTTATTATCAATTACCATTGTATTCTTGGAAAGAATTACTGATGACCTCTGGGGACTTATCCACTGTTTTGGTCAGAGTCTTCAAGAAGCAAAGAGGTGAAAAGCAACATTTGGATCTCATCTTCTGCCTAATAATCCCCCATTGATGCCATCCATTAATTAGACTTAACTGAAAGCCAGATGGTAATACAGTTTCATAATCCCAGCCCTCTCAACACAGAGCAGAACGTGGAGGGGAAGGAGTGGACCTGAGGAACAACAGGAAGAAAATTGGCATACTCTCCAGTTTTTCATGGAGATTATGTGTCCTAATTTTAGCAGTTGATGTGTTCTGAATTGGGTTCTGGGATTCACCCAGGGATGAAAAGAATGACTCCAGTTTAAGTCAATCTGTTCATTTCATTATACTGGCCACAGTGAGTGACTCAGAGGTGAGCATATGACCTAAGGCAGTTTAACTATAATAATTCTCAGGATAATTTTGAAAAGTATTAACATGCTTCCTTGTACTCTTTATTTGAGCCTAAACATGTATAGGGAAATAGTTACGGTAGCTACACTTCCCCACATGCAAACTGAGAAAGATGCCAACACAGTCAGGAAGATCAGCAGAGGCTGAGAAAATGCAATTCATAATTAATCAGTTTGGCTTTCCAAAACAATGTCTGAATTCATGTAGTCCAGATATGTTAAACATGATTTTTTAAAAATATTGATTTTATTCTTTAGGCAATTATTTTTCTCTTATAACCAAAACCTTTCTAACTGACACACCTTAGATAGATATTTTGAAAAGCCCTATATTTTGAGAACAATGAGCAAGAATGATGGATGTGACAATTTTCAAGTACAGGGAAGGTGAGGAGCAGACTTATGCACATGGTAAGGAGATTTTTCCTAGATCACACACTGGGATTACAATGAGATACCTTCTTATAGCAATTAGGTTACTCAATATGCATTTTCTAATGACTTCTATCACATCTACATTCAAAGAGCAGGAAGAAAGTGCCATCCCTTGGTAAATATGAAACATTTTCTTCTCTTCATAGTCTCACTAGAGTATTCATGGTGTTTTTGTTATTTAATGTAGATCTAAATAAATACAAGATACAGTTTTAAATCATTAACATAAATTTGACCTTTCATCTTTATATTGTGTGATAACAATTTCAAATGCACAGGTGAGAACATCTAACTCATTTTCAGAATCACCCAAATTATTGAATTCATTTTTCTAACATTTTACATGCCTATATATTTCATGTTTGCCAGTATTTAGAGTAGAGATGATGATGGAAACAAACTGAACTACTTTTAATCCATTTATCGATAAATGTACTTTATATCTACACTCTTTCTTTGGCTAAGTGAGAAATGACTAAGGGAAAATGATATTACAGGGTGACTTATTTTTACTGTTTCTTCTATATAATTTTCAGTGTAAGTGATTGGCTAACAGTAAAAGAACCCGATAGAGTTCCTTGGTCTTTTCTGTTTCTGAAAATGTCATTGCGTTTGTTCTGCTTTTAAGCAAGTTTTAGTTCAAATGGGACAGCTTAGTCTCAGAATCATCAGTGTTGCTGCTTACTCATTTGTAGGTGTATAACACATTCTCTGTTATGCCACTGAACTTCACTCACAGAGTTGAAAGATAACATTATTAAGGATGTAGGGATGATAGCAGCAGAGCACTAAGCCAAAAGTGGGACCCATTTGAGCCTGAAGCCTTCTGTGAAGGTTGCATACCCATAATCTGGTCCTTTCTACAAAGGACAAGGGAGATTTTTCTCAAATGGTTGTCTTCCTGAGCCCATTGCCTACCTCCTGAGTTTTTGCCGGGTGCTCAGCATGTCCAGTCCTGGTCATAGAATCCATTTTCATTTCATCTCTCAGCCTCATCATGCAGCTCTTATCCTGAAGCTTAGAAATCTCACCTAAATTGAATTCTTTCCTGTTGACTCCATAAAGCTTCCAGTAGATTTTAGAACTGTCTGTTACAAATTGTGATTGTTTCAATGGCCCATACTACGGTTGAGCCTATCCTCAGGGATTCTTTCCAAATTTGTCCATTCAGTTCACAAAGTATTATAAAACCTACTGTGTGTCGGGGATTAGTCGATTAGTTAATTGAAACTTATCTATCTCACGGAGATTGAGTTCTAGTAAAGAGAAATAAGCAATGGCAAGAAACACGATTGACTACATAGTATGTTAGAACAGGGAAGTACAATTGTAAAGAAGGGCAGAGTGAAAGGAATAGAAATAAAAAAGAAGATAAAAGAAAAATACAGAAAAAGGTAAAAGGGTTTTGAAATGGAAGAGATGAGTATATGACATTTTGCAGCTTTTAATGGGAACATTAGGACAGGGCTCATTGAAACTGTTAGAGTAGAACCAACACCTTAAAGAAATGAGGGAGTTAAGAATGGTGATATCTAGGACTAGGAGTGTAGCTCAGTGGTCATCATGTGCTTAGCATGCACGGGGCCCTGGGTTCTAGCCTAAAGAAAGAGTGTTCTAGGCAGTGAAGACAGCTTGTATGAAGGCCCTAAGACAGACAAATTTCTGGTGTGTTTGAAAACAATAATAAAGCTGGTGCAACTGGGGGTGAAGAGGAAATATTTAAGAATTAATGTGGAGTGGAATAGGTCACAGAGGATATTGTAACCATGGTAAGGCTTTCAGAGTTTACGCAAAGTGAAATAGAGAAATGTTGAGTATTGAGTGAAACAATGATATGATACATTTTACTTTTTGAAAGTTCACTCTGCCTTTTGTGCTGAAGATAGTCTGTGTTTTATAAAAGAAGAAGGAGGCAAAGAATTTAGGAGATAATTATTGAGCTGTAGGTAAGAAGTGATAATGGTTTGAATCAGAGCAGGAGCAGTGTGTGTGTGTGTGTGTGTGTGTGTGTGTGCGTGTGTGTGTGTGAGTGAAAGGGGGGAGAGAGAGAGAGAGAGAGATAAAATACTGGATTCATTTCCCTATAGAAAGTTCACCTCAAATTACCATACTTTTTGTCAAGATATCTACCAAGTACTCTTATTTTTTCCCATTTCTTTTATTTTCACAGTCTTTATCAAGACTTTGAAAATCTGCATATAAATCGATTCCCCCTAACATAACTATTGAATTATCTTGGAGGTATTTCTGGCATATGATAGTGACCATTCTATTTGCATATCAACCCTTTAGAATAGAAGGTAAGTTATATTAATTGACCACTTATACTTTAAAAAAATTGTACATTGGTCTATGTTACTTATGGCTTCATAATACCACGATAGTCCAAATTTTGACAGCAACATTTGAATGTCCACATGAAAGTCCTACAGGCTTTGGCTCCGCTCCAACACTATAAAAATGATGAGGAGATCACTGTGTGGCAGTGCTGACATCATCAGTATTATGAATAATCAAAGACATAGACATGCACATTAAGAAAATGCAGAATGATTTGTCATACTTAAGAAAATAACCTCTATCCAGAGAAAACACTAAAAATTTCATTAGAAGAACTTTGAAGAGTTATTTTCAAAAACAGTTATAACTAAGCTCCAAGAAGGAATATGCTTAATTAGGAGACATTGAAATCAAATCTAATGCAGATCCTTGTGAATTTCATAGATGTAAAGATTGTGGACATATTGACTCTGGAAATCATCAGCAGGAGAGCAGCCGCCTGTTCTGATTTTTAGATACCTATCTTAAGCTCTACAAGGGCTTACTTAGGTGGTCTCTTGAGGTTTCTCAGTTCTGGTTCAGTGATCCATGTTCAGTCAATAATTCACTCTTGGGACTCCTGAACCATGCACTTGGGTTTGTAATCTACATGCAATAAGTCGATAATTTTTAAAAATTCATCTACATGGAAAAAATCAGAGGATCTGCAGTACTTGATTCAAATTTCATTTACATACTTTACTTGTTAAAAACTATGGTAAAAACAAGTGCATTCAATTATACTGGGGAGACCAAGTTTTAAGACATGAATGATTTGCAATATTTTTTCACTTATGTAGTTAGTTCAATGCACTTGAGTGCTTATATTGGAATGAACACTCTTCTGTCAACACCGGGCATATATTTTAAGGCTTTCATTTTTATAAGTGAGTAATTGACGTTGAAGTTGGTAAGTATGTGTTGACTTATTTTTATAAATTTAGATATACTAGACTTTTCAAGTGAAATGTACAAGCACAATGTAACACGTATTTGTCATCACCTACATATCTTCAAAATGACTCCAAAATCTTTAGATCACTTGAATGGTATTTTTAAAGTCCTGAATGATGATCAAGATTCGGACATAATGTTTCAGATAATGCCATAATAATAAACTTTGAAAAATAAGATTGTGCATAATAGAAGAAGACATTGTACTATGCAGTGTTAGTGCCTATTCAATGTTTTGCATGATATATATCAATAGGTATCTATAAAATTTTTGTTTAAATCATATGAGTGTTATACTTTTTCATGATTTAACTTTAAAAAATATTCTGCTGCTTATTTTTCTTAAGCTCTCAAGTCAATTTAGCTGAAGGGGATCATAAAATACAATGTGAACAGTTAAAAATATTAATAAAATTAGTAAGCCCTTACAACTTCTTATATATGTGAATCACTGTTTATTTCAGAATGAGGCACCGAAAAAAATATAAAGTGATACTGAAATTGATAAAAGATTGAGGATTTCATGAACAAGCCCTTCTATCAATTTTTTGCTAGCAGACTCATTTTTACTGATTTACTGAATTTGTTTTCTATCATATGCAACATTACTATAAACTTTGTGGCTTAATACAGCATCCATTAATTTGCCCACAGGTCTGTACATCAGAAGCTCTGTGCAGCATGCCTGGCTGTCCTGCTGATGGGATCTTAAAGTTGACATTAATGTGGAGGCCAGGCTGAATACTCTTGTGGAGTCTCAGGGGGAAAATATTCACTTCCTAAGATATTCATGCTATTTGCAGAACTCAGTTCCTTGAAGTTGCAGGACTGATATTTCTGATTCCCTGTTGCCTGGCAGCAGCATCTGCTTTAAGCTCCTAGAACCTGCCAGCTTTCTCTGCCCCCTCCATCCTCAGAACCGGTAATAAGCAAGTTCCTTTTGTCAAATCCTCCTCACACTTTGAATCTCTTCCAGTTTTTTCTCAGGGACCACATAATTAGGTAAGATCCACTGAGAATAATCTCCCCAATTTAAAGGCAACTGATTTGTGACATTAGTTATACCTACAAAACCCCTTCACATAGCATCCAGGTTAGCATTTGATTAAATAATTGGGAGATTATGTGAGTATGCCAGCACATGGGAAATCTCATGGCCCACTGTAGAATTCTGCCTATCACAATTCCCTTCCTTCCTTCCTTCCTTCCTTCCTTCCTTCCTTCCCCTTCCCCTTCCCCTTCCCCTTCCCATACATGTCATTGAGATTGGGATTGGTAATTTTTTTCTTAATTATTACAAATGAAATTATTCATGTTTACGCAAAAATGATTGTTTTTTCCCATATGATTATTTATCAAAAAAATGTCCTGTTGGTTTAAAAATACTTGAGTTACAGTTATCAGAGAACACTTTTGCATTGAAAAATATATACATTATAATATTGACCAATTTCAGATGGGCAACTCATTCTGCTCGTTAGTGATGAGTCCAGAAGTAATGCACTGATGAGCTCATATTTTCAATCCCCAGTAATATTTTCCTACTTTCAGTGCTTTCATCCTACCTAAGTTTCATTGAGCACTAGAGTTCACTAATATGAATCAAGATTTAAAAATAATTATTCTTAAGAATTTTTAAGACAGCCATTCCATAAAAAATCATTAATTTATTTTATTGACTCATTTGTATAGAAATAATTTTTAGACTTACAGAAGAGTTGCAAAGATAGCAGAGATTTTCCAGATACTCTTCACCCAATATCAACTAAAGTTGACATCTTGGATAATCAAAGCTAATACACTGGCACTGGTATAATTCCACTAACAAAACTAGATACATTATTTGGATTTTGGAAAATTTTCACTAATGGACTTCTGTTCCAGGCTACTATTCAAAATGCCATGTTGTGTGTATTAGTCATTTCTCCTAGTCCTCTTTAATCTGTTACAATTTCTAGATCATTCTATGTCTTCCTGACCTTGATGTTCTGAATAGAATTGACACTTGAAGAAGGCATTTTTTTTTGTTTGAAATGATGAATCATTGCAGTTTTAACTGGGCTATTTCAATAACATACCGATTCCAATGTAAATTCCAGTACAGTCATCTATCTGATAATTTTTTCAGACAAATCTCAGTAGTTTGCATATTAGCTGAAACATAAATGTTGATTTCCTATTAAGGACACACAAAACAATGAAATAGACACATCCAAAACTTTCCTGACCTAATATGATGAAAAGACCTACTTTCATCAAGTTGTAGGAGATGGAAGAAATAACCGTCTGAACCCAGTCAGCTCAAAAGTATGACTTTATCTTTAACCATTCATAATTTAGGAGTGTTTGAAGGATGTGCGAACTTGGAACTCAAAATCACAACTGATGAGAGGAACTGATAATGATTTCATAACTGGTACTTTGAGGCTGAACATTTTTATTGGGTGAAGGTGCAGGAGATAGGCATGCTTAACTTGTACTACTCTAGGTTCATTGAATGCTTGCACACAAGCACCATCTGAAACCAAGTGCAGCTGCTCTCAACTTGGGTAGAATCCTTTGATCACCGCATCCGCCAGTACACACACCCAGCCAAGTCCTCAGGACTTCTGAATGTGTAGCAACCTCTGACAGGCTGACAGAATATAAACCAGGTCATCTAAGCAAGCACGATAGGGACTACTGCATTTGGACTGGAGTTTGAGAGCACTTGTCAGGATACTTTTTTAATACTTTAGATATGTCCTTTGCAAAAATAGAAAGTCGCCGAACTGTAACCAGTCAAAAAAGTATTAGTTTTGAATTATGACACTGTTCATCCATGACAACCAAAAAACTCTGACATTTGAAGCAGAAAGGGACTCATTCATTTTGAAGCCAAAGTTAAAGAAAAAATGTAAACAGAAAATCATTGTAAAAAATTCTATAAACAAGTATGATAAATGTTATACTGTATATTTTTAAATATCTTTTTTATTTTTCTTTCTTAGAGGAGAGAATATTTTGGAACAATGTTTCATTTTCTCCTAATCTTTTCATGCCAATGAGTATATTCAGTATTTCTTTTCCAGATGGAAAGCAGTTATGGTCATGGAATCAATGAGGCCATAATTTTATTTTCAAAAAGACACATTTTCGTTCTCTTTTCCTAAAAGAATAAAACTTTCATGTATTTGTCTTATTTCATACTTTGTGGTAAAATGGATTGTTATATTTGCAAGTTTCATTGTACAAAGAATGGCACATTGAAAATAATCCTGTATACACCAAGATTTATAGATGGAGCTACTCTTAATTAAATGAATAAAAAAAACACAGGCATTTTTAATATTATTTTAAACTGAAAGAAAAAATTGTATACACATGCAATTATTTTGTAAATAATACATACACTGCCACAAATGATACTTTAATCTTGTGATATTTCTTTTGAATTAATTTTAAAATGGCAGAAGAGGCACTTCCTGGAAGTACAGCAACTCTAAAGAGAAAAAAGGTACATTATTCAGTCCTAGTCATATATTGCTTCTCAAATATTCAGTGTTTCTTCCAACATTTTTTTGTATGTTTTTTATTTCAAACTGATTTCAAAATCAATTGCAACCTAAAACTAAATTGTACATCTTACTTTCATTTCTAAACAAATGGTTTATAGGTCTCTACATTTTTATACAATTTAATTGTTTCATGTTTAATATGTCTTATTACTTATTATAGCAAAGAATAATTAAAAAGGTTCATCTTAAATATTGGTTTGATGTCACTGTCTTAAAATAGTGTGCTTTTGTTAAATGAATGCTTCCAGAGCAATATAACTCAAAAGATCATGTGCTTGAGTTCTAAAGTTCCAGATATAATTAAATAGATAGGTATAGATACAAATAAAAATAGGTATATAGTATAGAATTCTTTCTGCTTATTTTCAAGCTAGTGACAAGGTGAAATATTTTTACTAATAAATTATAAGTAGTTTAACAAGTATATATAATAAACAACAAAGTATGTTAATTGGCCTTAAACTTTTTTAAATAATATGTTTTGAAGATACAACATAAAAAATAATGAATACGATGTGAAGAATGATAGAATGTTTTGAGAAAAAAATTAGAGATGCATGAAATAAAAATTAATAGACAAGGCAAGAACAGAGAAAGCATTCTGAGTGGGGAGATGAGCTTGGAAAAAGAGAAGGGTGTGAGTAGTGCTAGCATTTGGGAGGAAAATGGGATGGGAGAAAAAGTTATCACTATTTTCCTTTCCATGAAATTTTAGTTTTAGTATTGTTTCATTTTTTTCATCTGGACTTTCAATTTATTATTTATTTGCTAAAATTTTTCAAATTATTTAACACCTCTAAGCTATGGGTCATGTCAAAGTCTCTTTTTCTGGCATTCTGAAGAATTCATTTGGAATCTGCCAGTCTTAATTTTTTTCTGGGAAAGAATTGCCCCATTATTTTGTCATCTCACAATATTCTAATGATACTACAGTAATCCGAGGGCCCAAAGTGCTAAACTAGCTGCTAAATGCCATATCAAATAATTGGCCTTTGTGTATAGTCAATGAAGGTAAAATACCCTTATTTTTCAGATTGCAAGATTAGAATGTAAAGACTGATACACAAAGTACAGGCTGCACTTGGTAACACCAATGTCATGTTCATATTGAACATTTTGTTGACTGTGGGAGAAATCCACACAATTAGGATTTCCAAGGCAACTGCTTGGATTTCCTTGAGAACTGAGGGCTCCCCAACACCATCAGAAGAGAATTATTTGCCTCAAACTAGTGATTAACTTTGGTAGATTCTGAAATATATTTTATGCTGCCTATACCATGTATGCATATTGTTCTATAATACATTTTCATGATGTGAATTAATATTAACACTCGTATAGTATAAGATATAATCTTTATATCATCCCCTTTCATGATGCTTTATGAAGACATGATTTTTCAATGAATTCTTTTTCTTTTCACTTCTTTCAAAAATGAAAATATATGAACTCTGTTTTATAAAATAGGAAGTATAACAAGAACATCTTACTTTATAGATTATCTGGGTCCACTTTTATTCTTTAAATAAAGCAAGATATAGCCCAGCGTGGTGGCGCACGCTTGTAATCCCAGTACTTTGGGAGGCAGAGACCGGAGGATCTGGGTTCACGGCCAGCCTCAGCTCTCTCGCTCTCTCTCTCCCTGTCTCTCTCTCTCTCCTTAGTCAGGCCCTCCACAACTTTGTGAGACCCGGTTTCAAAATAAAAGTATAAAAAATAGGGCCGGGGGCGTAGCACAGAGGTAGAACACCGCTGCGTTCAATACCCGGTACTGCAAAAAAAAAAAAAAAAGCAAGATATGCATATTTTTACACAATTTAAAAATAGAGAAAAAGTTAAAGGTCTTTTCCTATCTTCAGGATTTTATTAGAATTTTAATGTTAAGCATTCTGACTCTCAAATTTGCATCTCAAATTAATTCTTCTCTCTGAATTTAGGCATGGCTATCTCAGAAATAATGAAAGAAACTTAAAGGCATTAATTGGAAGAAAAGAAAGCAGTCATAGAACTCTTTCCACTGGTAATCTGTGAAATGATTCTAACTGAAGGAAGGGTCCGATGGAAGGAGCTCATGATTCTTTAATTGGTCAAGCATTCCCTGTAGGCCTCTTCTATGGGGGCCAATGCAAAGAAATTTGCCATCTTGTTATGGATGGAATTGGACTGCTAGATGCCCATTTAGAGACCTTACTAAATAAGTGTGATTTTTGCCTTACCAATCATCACCAAATATTTATGATTTGATTGGAAGACCCAGATGAGAAAACACTAGCTCCCCTTTTCTAAAAAAAAAAAAACAAAAACAAAACAATTATTACCAAAGATCAACTTGGTGCAAACTCTCTAGTTCATTAAATCATATGGAAAATTTTGTTCTTTCCAAAACTTGTGCCAGGTTTGGCAACAGATAAACCTTCCCACGTATTATTTTACCCCAAGGATCTGGCGGGCTACATGTATGGGAGGGAAGCAAGAGAACACAGAGCTTTGTAGTACTTTTGCTTATCCAGAAATCACTTTCTTTGTTGGTACTGAGTTTGCCAGAATAAAGGGCATTGGATTCCTCAGGGATGGGACACTATTCAAGTCACTGTCCTCTGTGAGAAAATGGATGCCTCTCAGAGGATTTGGCATGGACCGTTTCCCAGTCCAGGAAGATTTTGCTGAAGTAAATGTGGCATCTCATTGCCAGGGAAATAATTCATTCATTGCCCACTATGTGAACTTTCAGGCCTCTGCTTTTAATTATCTTCACAATATTCAACACACTGTTGAAGACTGCTTATCTTCTCCAGTTAAGCTGATCATACTTTAACACACATTGTTGAAGCAGTGAGTTATTTTTTAATACATAGTTATAGTTTGAATTTGGAATGTCCAAGACTCGTATCTTAAAGCCTTGGTACCCAGCTGCTGGTGCTATTGGGAGGTGGTGGGAACTTCAAGAGGTTGGGAGAATAGGTCACTGTCACCAGAAGCATGTCTTTGAAGTGTGTATATTGTCTCTGTCCCCTGGCATGCATTCTCTCTGTCTCTGTCTCTCCCTCTCCTCACTGGCTACCATGAGATGAACAGGTCATCTCTACCACCTGCTCTCCCTTATGATGCACTGCCCCACTACAGTTCCTCAGTGATGGGGCTAAGGGACTGTGGACTGAAACCACTGAGCCAAAACACATCTCTCCTCTTTTAAGCGAGTTTTCTCAGGTTATTTTTTTTCGCAGCACTGGACAGCTGAGTATACAGCCGCCTATATCTCCTCTTCGTGAGATCGCCAGGCTGAACATATCCCCTTGGTGTTTCACTCTCCACTTCTGCTTCTTATCCTCTCACTGGTACAGTTCGGGCTCCTTCTTGTGGCTGATTTGAGATGGGGACTACTTTATTTATTTATTTATTTATTTATTATTTATACAAATGTTTGTTAATCCTAAGTTTCCATGGCAAATGTCTTATGAATCTTCTTGTCATCAGGCAATGTGATTCTGAGTACCTGAGATGTCTTTTGTGTGTGTGTGTGTGTGTATGTGTGTGTGTGTGTGTGTATGTGAGTGTGTGGTACTGGGGATGGAACCCAGGGGCAGTCTACCTACTAAGTTGCGAAGGGCCTAACTAAATTGCTGAGGCTCACCTTGAACCTGAGATCCTCCCATCTCAGCCTCCCAAGTACTGGATTACAAGTGTGAACGCCTGGCTGAAATGTCTCTTTGATTACGTTGGATAATGCATCATTAGAATCACTTAGGTATCTTATATTTTTGCCAGCTCCATTGAGATATAATTTGTATTTTAAGTATAAAATTCAGTGATATTTAGTATATTTGAAGAGTTTGTAACCCTCACCATCTAATGTTAGAAAATTTTGTCACTTACACAAAGGATATGCGAACATTAGCAATCAATCCCCATCGCTGACTGGCCCCACCCCTCAAAGACACACATATACATTCTGGCCCTAGGCTCTTGCTCATTAGCTTCCTGTCTATAGATTTGCCCATTTTGTTCATGTCATAAAGATGATCAAATGATAGGTGGCCTTTTGTTTCTGACTTCTTTCACTTAGAATAATGTTTTCAAGGTTTATCCATAATATAGTTTATATCAACATGCCATTTCTTCTTGTTTCCAAGTTATTTTCCATTGTGTCTCCATCTTTTATTTATTCATTCATAGGTTGATGGGTACCTGGGTTGTTTCTACCTTTACATCATAATGAATAACGCTTATAGGAATAGTTGTGCAGTCTTTTTGCATGGCATATGTTTTCATTTTTCTAAGAATGGAGATGCTTAGTCATGTGGGTAACCCTGTGTAAGTTTTTGAGGAGCTGCTAGACTGTTTTCCAAAGTACTTTCCATTTTACATTCCCGACAGCAGTGTGTGAGGGTTGGGAAGTCTCCATATACTTGCCAACACTTCTTATTTTTCTTTTTCTTTTGTAAAATTATTGCCATCACCTCTCACCCTGCACAAGAGTCAACTCCAGATGGATCAGAGACCTGGAAGTTAGACCACAGAAGGTGAAATTACTAGAGGAGGGCATAGGTTCAACACTCCAACATATAAGCACAGGTAGAAACTTCCTCAATAAGACCTCCAAAGTCCAGGAAATTAAAACAAGAATTAATAAGTGAGATAGCATTAAACTAAAAAGTTTCTGCACATCAAAGGAAATCATCAAGAGTCTAAAGAGAAAGCTGGGCATGGTGGCATGGTGGCACACGCTTGTAATCCCAGTATTTTGGGAGGCAGAGACCGGAGGATCCGGGTTTGCGGCCAGCCTCAGCTCTCTCTCTCTCTCTCTCTCTCTCTCTCTCTCTCTCTACTTAGTGAGGCCCTCTGCAACTTCGTGAGACCCGGTTTCAAAATAAAGTATAAAAAATAGGGCCGGGGGTGTAGCGCAGAGGTAGAACGCCCCTGGGTTCAATCCCCGGTACCACACACACACAAAAAAAAAGGAGTCTAAAGAGAAAGCTGATGGAATGGGAGATCTTTGGTAGCTATCCCTCTGACAGAGGACTAATATCTGGGATATACAAGGAACTTAAAGACTTTACACTAAAAAAAGAAATAACCTTATCAAGAAGTGGGCAACTGAATTGAATAGACACTACATGAAAGAAGAGATACAAATGGCCAATAGATACATGAAAAAATGTTCAACATCATTAGAATTCAGGGAAATGCAAATCAAAACTACACTGAGATTCCATCTAACCCCAATCAGAATGGCAGTCATTAAGAAGTCAAACAACAATGAACGTTGGTGAGGATACAGGGAAATAGGAACTCTCTTGCACTGTTGGTGGGATTGCAAACTATTTCAACCACTATGGAGATCAGTGTGGAGATTCCTCAGAACACTGGGAATGGATCTACCATATGATCCAGCTATACCACTACTGGGTATCATACCAAAGGGATTGAAACTAGAAAACTACAGTAATATATGCATACCCATGTTCATAGCAGCACAATTCACAGTGGCCAAATTATGGAACCAACCTAGGTGTCCATCAATGGACAAATGGATTACAAAATTATGGGAAATACACACAATAGAATTCTACCCAGCAATAAAGAAGAACAAAATAATATAATTTACAAGAAAATGGAAGAATCCGGAGAACATTGTTAAGTGAGATCAGCCAATCACAGAAAGAGAAAGGACATATGTTTTCTCTAATATGCGCAAGCTAGGGCATAGTGGGGATACAAAAGGGTTTCCAGACAATAGTGGAGAAGCCTCAGTGGAGTCAGGGAAGTGGTCTAAGGGAAGGGGAAGGGGAAGAATGAAGTTCATTAATGGAATTACTACCATCGACCATGTGTACATATGAGAATATACCGTCAATCTCAGTACTCTGTACTGGGGGGAGGGGAGGTGAGGAGGACCACCAAGTGCTGTGTGCATGCATGTTACTGTCAACTTGATTTTCATTGTGATGTGAGACTATAATACACCAATAAAAGCACATTTAACCAAAAAAATATTGCCATCATTGTGTATTGCATTTGCTTAAACTCTCATTTATTATTTTAACTTACATAAAATACTATGTTTTTATCTTGTACAACAATATGATATATAGTATATACATACCATGGAATGGTTAACTCTAGCTAATTACTTCACATAGTTACCATTTTTGTAGTGACAGCATACAGTCTCAGAAAGCAAATAGTTGTACATTTTCTCTCATATGTAGAAGCTAGAGAGAAATTTGGGGAAAAAAGAGACCTCAGATAGAGGAGCAGAGACTCCAATGGAGCTATGGAGAGGGTTTAGGGGAGGGAAGAGGGGGATAGAGACCTAAAGAAGAAAATGCTATGTACATATATGACATTACCAATGCCAACCTCAATGACATGTACCAGGAAGGGGAGGGAGGGGTAGGATCTGGAGGGAAATATACCAAGTGTCGTGTGCATGTGTATTCCTATCACTCTATACCTCAATATGATATAGAATTACAATGCACCAATAAAAGCATAAAAATGAAGGCAATATATCAAACCTAATTTTAATCACATTGCTTTACATAGATTTCTTGAAATGTATTCCTCCTAACTGTAATTATGTATCCTTCAGTGAACGTCTTCCTATTCTCCTCCCCCAACTACGATAGACTCTTTGCATTTTCCTGATAAAAGGCATTTAATAGTTATGCATGTCTTTGTGTGGCTTGGTAGCTCATTCTTTTTTTTATCACTGAATATTGTTTCATTGCATGAAAGTACTATAGATTTGTATTTATTTATTTATTGAAGGTATCTTGATTATTTCTGGTATTCAGGATTAGGAATACAACTTTTATATGTGTTCTAGGACTTTGCGTAGACACCAGTTTTCAAATAATTTAGATAGATACGTAGGAGTACAATTACTTGATCATAAGGTTGACATTGAAGTTATCTTAGAGTGATAGGTTTTTATATAAAATAAAATGGTCACTGTAATAAAAATGAAAAAAATCTAATATAAGAAAAGTATCACATGAATTTTATAGCTCAAAGAGTCTGGTCTTTCTCATATTTCCATATTTTTCCCCTCATCAATTTCTTCATCTTGCATATGATCCCTGCTTTTCTTTATATATTTATTTTTATTGCAGATTATAGACCTATTTAAGACTGTCATGCAATATGCAGTAAGCCAGTGATAATAAGAGCATTCTTTCTTCCCTTTCCCATTTGTATTTGAGGTGGAATGTAATTTTCACCAAGCTCATGTGTATTTCGTATGTGTTTAGCTCCATGCTTAATCCTTGGATCTTTTCCAAACTGTAATTTTCACTTATTTTTTTAAAATTGCTCTCATTCCTTTTTGTTTTGTTTTTCCTAGAGTTGATAAGTGTTCTTCAGAAAGAGTGACAAATATCAGTCAAACTCAGTAAGTCACTGGGTTAGTTCCCATGGGACCTCTTCTCTTGGATATTAAGTTGTATTGTTCAAACTTTGTGATTTTTTTATAACTTAAGTATTGACTCCAAACATGCTGTTCATTTATTACAGGTTTTATGATCATATGAAAGATTCCTTTTAGCTGGCTGGCTTCCTCTCTCCATAAACCCGGATGATTCTTCTAAAAAATCAGCATTTATTTAATAACTTGTGCTAATTGTGTATAAAAGAGCAAAAGCAGGTATCCTTGACTGAGATATTCCAAACTCCTCACCCTCCTCTTCCTAGGTCTATTGTAGGCCTTTTGCCTGAAAATCATGTAGGAAAAGCCATGACATTAGTCAATATACAACTAGAAAAATGATGCTTCACTAATAAGATTAAAGTCATTTTGGGTGTCAATTGCAACTAATTGTATTCATATTAAATTTTTTTCTAGCTAGTTATTAGCATGGAGTAGTAATTACAGGCTTCTGCTCAGTGGTCCCCAAAATACATTTAAAAAGGCCTATGTTTTTATTATATGCCCATGGAATAACTTTTAGGGTTAGGGTTATAATTTCTGGGTGGAATGTTTAACATAATTACATTCAAATTCAATAGGGAATCTTTTAGAAAATCGCTGCCTGGAAGGCAGTTCTATAAATGTTGTATCTTGAGCCAAATTAAACAAGTAAAATGCCAAGTTCTCAATCTAAGGAAAAACATTCCCATCTGCTGTAATTATATAGAATGAGAAAGATAGTAAATGTATTCCCATTTATTGAACACAAAAGAGACACTTATTTTAAGACAAATTACTGGGCTTTGTTGGTTCCGTGAGGGGTGTTTTTGATCAAGCAGAGTAATGTGTACATTCACTTGCTGTTATGTATTAGGTAGTTAGTTCTACTTACATTTTACTAAAACCTTGCAAATGTTCTTTGGCCAGAGGGAGAGTGCAATGGGACATTATTCTCTCTGTAATCAGTTACAAATATCCAAACTGACAGCTTGGTCGGGTGAGAGTTTACTTGGGATTTAAACATGTCTCCAGTGAGGTACAAAAGTAGTTTAACTCAACCTAAAATTTATACGCAAAGAATTTACACTTAAATTAAAATATACTGACATGTTTTTCCCTGTTTTTTAAATTCTGAAGTAGTACATGCTGCACACCATTTTCTATATTCTTCCTAAATTTCTTTGATAGACAATCTGTCTTCTCATAAAAATGGGAGAACTAAAATATTGAAGAAATTCAAATATTACTCACACATGAATAAAAGAATTATAGATAGGTGACTTCAAATTATTTAGACTTTACTTAAAAGGGAAAAAAGAAAAGGTAATGTTCATCATTCCTGGAGCAAGCCTCTTATTTGTACACTTTCTGTATCAAAATGAGGAATGGATCCCAGTAAATCTACTCCACTCGATTCTCAGTGCCACCAGGCGTTTCTGACGACAATCTCAGCTGACTTCAGGAACCTGTCATTTCCATGACATACATTTCTCTCTTTTGTACTCCAGATGCATTATTTATGTGTGTGCCTAATGCTGTTATCAGAAAAAGTAAGTTAATTTTTAGAGTTATTCACTTGAGTTTGTCCAACATATGCTCTTTTGGTGACTAAAACAAAAAGGCACATGGAAGAAAAGGAAGAAAACCATATTTCTTTTTTAAACTATGTTACTTAAAAATTATATTTGGTTTGCAGACATGCAGGAAATGAAGTAGAAATACATGGAAACCAAATGTTCTAGGTTGTTTCCTCCAAACAACTTTCCCTAGTTACTAACACCCTGCTCTCTCTGTTTAGTGCACACTTGTGTGCTTCGATCCTATATGCAGTAATACATAGTCCTTTATTATAATTATTAGTATACACATTGTTTTTTACCATCTTATTAACTTATTAAGTGTATTGGCTTGTATCATTTGTGTTAGAATATGTCTTGCCTTCCAAAGCATAAAAGAAAGAATATGCTGCTGATTGTATTATGAGTGAAATTTTGTATTAAGTAGCAAAGGGGTAAATTGATTTGGTTTCTTGCTCAGATTTACCCACATTATTTTTCTTTTTTATTTTTGTGGTACCGGGGATTGAACCCAGGGGCGTTCTACCTCCGAGCTACACCCCTGGCCCTATTTTTTATCCTTTATTTTGAAACTGGGACTCACGGAGTTGTGGAGGGCCTCACTAAGTAGCTGATGCTGGCCACGAACTTGGATCCTCTGGTCTCCACCTCCCAAGTACTGGGATTACAAGCGTGCGCCACCACGCCTGGCCCCACATTACTTTTCTTAATGAAATTTGTTAAATAGAGATTCCTCTCCTTACCTCAATGGAGAAGGCTCTGGAAAGACCAGACAGGATTTCAGGGACAAAAGGTATATAAAAAAACAATGTAGATAGACTTGATTTAGGCTGAGGAAAATATCAGAAAAGATTACTGGTTATATTAACATTAATATCTCATAATTATTGTGTACCTACTATGAGCCAAACACCTGTAACACCTGTGTCTTTGTCTGTTTTCTCTTAGAACAAAATACTTGAGGCTGGATGCTTCATAGGGAAAGAGGAGGTTTATTTAATTCACAGTTCTGAAGGTCCAAACGTGTGGCACCAGAGTCCTGGAAAGCCACCTTACCTACCCCTGGCTGTGTCACAATGGGGTAGAGAAATGGAAAGGGAGCCAGGTGTGAAAAGGAGGAGCCACCCCCATGAGCCAGTCTTACTCCACCACAATCCACTTGTGGGAACTAACTCCCTCCTTAAGCCCAGCGTTAGTCCCTTTGGAAGGACGGAACCCCCATAATCTAATGACCTTCCTTCTTAAGTAAGGGCTTTTAGCTTGAGAGCACTCTCTCGCCACTCGGAGTGTCTTCACCATCCTGCAGAAGAAGTAGTGGAATTTTTCTTCTTCATCTTTGAGACCTGTTTACGGTTATTATTCAGGGAAAGCGAGTTCCCAATTGTTCTGTGCAAGGTCTTCGGTTTCAGGATAGAAGTCAGTGAGTTTAATTCAGAGAAATGTTAGCAGCTGATGTATTAAGCTGAAACCTTTGAAAAACTGCCAAGCAATCAATTTGGTAACAAGGTGAAAGTGAATACTTCTGGGGGTGCCTTGATCGTGTGGGTATAAATTTGAACAGTCGTTTAGTAAAAAGAGACAATGCAAGTTTTTCACTTTTGTAGCTTACAAGGCCAGTTCTCAACCACACGGCCCAATTTTAGAGTTGTGCCTTTATCTTAACTGATATAAACTTGGCCAGTGACTCTAACAAGTGAGACCTTGTCTGCAGGTGAGAGGTTATTTTTATACAGGTGAATTTTTTTATGCAGACATTGGTCTTAACAGAAACATATGGAATTCATCAAAAGCATGGGCTATATTTTTGAACTGCTGCTGCTTTGAGTTGGAGCTGTTTAAAGGAAGTTATTAAAATTGTATATGTGGGTGCTGAGATGTTTTCTAATAAGTAGGAAATCTGAAGAAAGATTTATTTTATGATATGAAGGAAAAATAGAGGTTTTCCATATTTAAAAAACTTTTAGACATTAGGAAGTGCAACACTTATTGGATGATCTTATTGTGTTTTTCAACCCAATATTCAGGAATGTATAATAAACAGTTTGTGCAACCCAGAATGCTAGTTTGTGGGGCCCTGGATTTCAGGCAGACCTGCGGCAGCTGAGTAAAATTCCACTCAATGTTTGCAACCCAAGAGGAGCATTTTTAGGGGATACCCTTGGATTTAAGAAACTTGCTCATAGGCTCAAGAGACATATTTCATTCTACCACATGGTCAACCAAGTTGGCTTTGGTTTGGTTGGTTAGATAGTTAGATACGTGTGAACCCTATCCCATAGCTATGGAATTTGGAGACCAAAATTAGATAGTCTTGGAGAACATGAGGGGGAATTGTCTTCACTGAGCCCTTAGTGACTCTGAGCAAAACTACTAATGACAACTTCATGTCAGGAATCAGCTGGAGATTATTCTCCACTTGATACTGTCTCCAGTGGATAAGGGAGAAACATAGTCTAAAAGGCATATTTCATATGCTTAAGCAATTACATGCCAGAGGAAGGAAACATGAAAAAATATACTCAGAAAAGAGATTGACTATTTTGTTAATAGACTATGCTCAGTTCAGCTCTAGAATTTTAGAAACATGAAAGAAAGAGGGTAACTGGATATTAGCAATAAATGATTTCAGTAGCCATATGAAAAGAATAACACTTCAAATAAGACTTGGTCTATCCGGGTATGGTGGCAAACTCCTGTAATCCAGTACTTGGGAGGCAGAGAAAGGAGGATTGCAGGTTCAAGACCAGCCTCAGCAACAGAGCCAGACTCTCAGGAATCTAGTGAGACCCTGTTTCAAAATAAAAAATATAAAGAGTTGGGGATGTAGTTCGGAGGTAGAATGCCACTGGGTAGCACACACACAGAGAAAGAAAAAATAAAAATAAAAGAAAGAAATTAAATAGGTCTGGGGATGTAGCTCAGAGGTAGAATGCCCTGGGTTCAATCCCAGTATAAATAAAAAAAAGAAAGAAGAAAAGAAAGAGAGAGAGAGAGAGAGAGGAAAGAGAAAGAAAGAAAGAAAGAAAGAAAGAAAGAAAGAAAGAAAGAAAGAAAGAGAAAGAAAAGAAAGAAAGAAAGACTTGGTCTTTGGAGGCTGCTAATACTATAATTTGTAAAATTTTTTTATGAGTCATATTAGGGCAATGTGACTTCATCTTGAAGACAATGTAGTGTCACTGAAAGGCTTAAAACAGGGAGGGTTAGAATATAGGCTGAGCATTACTAATCTAAAAGTCTGGAATATGAAATGCTCAAAGTCATGGGCACTAAAAATAGTGTATAAAATTACCTTCAGGCTAGCATGCATAAGTCCCTGGATTCAATCCCCTGTCCTGAAAACCACCACAACAAATAAACAAGCAAACACTCAGTTATTTTATATGGATCACCAAGATCTCTTGACTCATAAGTACATAGTAAAGCTTCCAAGTGTCTGTATTCTTATCTGTGAGAAAATTATGATCTTAATTTGTAAAAACATTTTGGATAAATTATTTCATTAAACACAATTATGAACAAACATATTTTGAAATAAATATGTGGTCATTTATAAATGGAATAGTGATATGATCACTAAATGAGGTAAAATCATTTTTTCCTTGTTTCTCTCCCTCCTTTTCCTTTCTTCCTTCTTTCTTTCTTTCTTTCTTTCTTTCTTTCTTTCTTTCTTTCTTTCTTTCTTTCTTTCATGCTGGGGATTAAAGCCAGGGCTTTATGCACAGTAGGCAAGTGTTTTACCACTAAGCTATACCTCTAGACTGTAAAACAATTCTTGATGGAGTTCCTGGTACTTATTCTGTTAATAGGTATTTAACAAATGTCAGATATTTATTTTATTACATGTAAAATATTGCTATTGAAGATGTTAAATTTTGTTTTTCTCTATTGAAAACTAATTTTTGCACAATCCTATTTAAAACAGCATAAAAATCAAAATACTTAAGAGTAAATTTTACCAAAGAGGTAAAAGATCTTTACACTGAAAACTGATATATTGATGAAAGTAAAGAATATACTTATAAGTGGAAAAATATCCCATGCTCATGAATTGGAAGACTTAATATTGTTAAAATGTTCATACTACTCAAAGTGGTCTATAAATTCAATGCAATCCCTGTCAACATTCAAGTGACATTCTTCAGAGAAATAGAAAATATTCTAGAATACAGATGACCCCACAAATGACTCCTAATAGCCAAAGCAATCTTGAAAATTGCAGGCATCACAGTTTCTGATTCTAATTTATATTATAAAGCTATAGTAATTAAAACAGTATGATATTGACATTAAGACAGATAGGTGGACCAGTGGAAAAGAATAAAGAAATAAACCAATCTAAACATGGCCAACTGATTTTTGACAGGGGTGTCAACCATACACAATGGGAAGAGGATGGTTTCTTTAATAAATGGCTTGAGGGAAACTCGATATCCCCATGTGAAATAATGAAACTGGGCCTCAATCATATATCACTCACAAAAGTTAACTTGACATAAGTTCAAGCCTTAAATGTAACCTATAAAACTCCCGGAAATATATGTAGGGGATTTTTTTTATATCAGTCTTGGCAAAAAGTTTTTGTATATGACACCAAAAATGCAGGTAAAAATAAGTAAATAGGAGTTAATTAAACTGAAGAGTTTTTGGGTAATGAAGGAAAGTGTCAACAAAATCAAAAGTCTACCTATGGGGGCAAGATGTGCAAACTATAAATATGATAAGAGGAGCATACCCAATACACGGAAGGGACGCATACAACTCAGTACTAATAAGTAATTTGGTTAAAAAGATAGGGAAATAATCTGAATAGGTATTTTCCCAAAGATGACATACAAATGACCAACAAACACATACATGAAAAGGTGTTCAACATAACATTTATCAACAAGAAAATGTAAGTTGAAAACACAATGATATATCACCTCATATGTGTTAGGATGGCTCTTATGAATAAATACAAGAGATACGTATTAGTAAGGAGATGGAGATTAGGGAATACATGTGCACAGTTTAAGTGTTCTTTGATGGATGAATGGATGAAGAAAATCACATATACACTGAGATTATTCAACCATAAAAAGAAGAAAATCCTGCTGTTGGTGACAGCATGGATGTATCTGGAGGGCATTATACTGAGCTAAATAAGCCAGACACAGAAGTGCTCTCACTTCTATATAGTATTTTTAAAAAGTCAAACTCATAAACTCAGAGTAAAGAATGGTAATTGTCAGGGATGGAGGATAGGAAAAATGAGAAGATGTTGTCAAAAGACAGAAACTTTCAATTAGAAGAAGATTTGGAGATCTAATGTACAACATGGTGACTATACTATAGTTATTAATTTTACAGAGTTTATTTAAAATTTGCCAATATGTAGATCATATATATAGTATATATACATATAGTAATATATACTATAGATATAGTAAAATGTCTATATTTATATTTATATTTATATATATTAACTCTTCATACTTTATACATTAAATATATACAACTTTATTTTTCAATTGTACCTTAATAAAGCTGAAAAATATCCAGTAGTGTAAAATTTAGTGTACATATATTTAATGAAATAAAAAGTATTTTATAACAATGTGTTTATTTAATTAAGAATGTATCATACTCTTGATTTCTCTCCACAGTACATAAGTCTTTCATCTTTTAATTGGGAAGATTTTTTTTTCAAATGTTACTAAATTAATTGTCTTTCTGAACTCTAAATTTGATAGGAAGAGTCAAAATGTAAACATGTAAAAATGTTCAAAATAGGAATCAGTTCTGTTCTCAGAAATAAGTGAGAAGTATTATATAATTTATAATGACCACCTTTGTACCTACATTGTATATTTCACTGTGATTTAACAATTTTATTTATTAATAGAAAAATAGCACATATTGATATACATTTTTCACTTGTTCCCAGAGCTTATTTATTATGAAATACAGAAAGACATGGATAATTACATAGCGTTATAGTTAAGAATGAGCTGATAATTATCATCAACCCCAAGGCACTAACTCTTACTTTAAACATTACCATATTTTCAGGTATTAAAGGACATTTCAGTACCGTAGAGGAGAGTCGTAGTAACTTCACTGGCTCAATGTACAGATTCAGTGACACACTATAGTTAAATAATGTACAAGCAGAAACAGGATATAAAGAGTTAAGAGTGATCACACTGGCTATGTTGTTCTTGGTGTTGCTCCACCCCTGCTGGCCAGGGCCCAGGGTAGCAAGGAAACAGGTACTGGATACTCTCTGCAGATGGGAAGTACTCTCACATTGTGGGTTTTGTGAACAGAGGCCCTCAGAATTGGGCAGCCAAGGGTAGCAATCTTGCCAAGATTTTATTTTACAGATAATCAATAAGTCTTAATTGTTTGTTTATTTTAAGATGGGTTTCATTGTGTTCCCTAAGCTGATCTCAAAGTCCTGTCCTCTATGTATCCTCCTGCCTCAGACTCCTAAGTAGCTGAGATTCTAGGCCAATAACACTGCACATGCTACAATTTGATGCATTGATACGCCTATACATGGTGAAATAATAGCCACACTCAAGCTAAATGATATATCTATCACCTCACATCGTTACTATTTTCTCTATGTGTCTATGAGTGGGAGAGCATGTACGATTTACCCTCGTAGAAAATCGCAACTACATAATACAGTACTGTTAAAAATAGTCACATCCCTGTGCATTAGGTCTCCAGAAGGCTTTGATCCTAACTTTGTACCTCTTGACCAACATCTCCCCATTTTCTCCTCCAGCCCCTGGCAAACAGCATTCTGTTCACTGCTTCCCTGAGTTTAATTACTTTAGATTCCACTCTCTACCATGCGTTTACATACACGAGTTCCTCTGACTGAGGCGTTTCCCTGCAGTTTTTCATAACCTGTCTGCTATTTCTATCCAGCTTACCTAGCCTGCACCTTCCTAAGCTCCCTGGCTGGGGTAGTTGCTCTCCCTCCCGGCTCCACCGCCATAGCATCCTGTAAGTATCTCTACCCTCAGGCCTGTTGTATATATATATGATCATTGGCTGTTTGCCTGTCTCCTCCAAAATATTTCATTGTGTCCTGCATACAGGGAGTGTTCAATGATATTTGCTGAATTTATACATGAAATTCAGAAACCACCCGAGCACTTTTTCAACTTATGGAGGAGCCAGGGGTAGAATGCTGGTCTTTGACCTTGAATCCCACCCAAATCCTTTCTATATATTACTGTGTTGGTCAACTTTCTGTTCCTGTGACAATGTGCCTGAGGAAATCAACTTAAAGGAGGAACGATTTGTTTTGGCTTATGGTTTCAGTCATGATCATTTGGCCCTATTGCTTTGGGCCTTTGGTGAGTCAGAATATTGTGGCAGAGAGCATATGGTGGAAGAGAGAAGCTGACCTCGTGGAGACATGGGGGCCTGGAAGCAAAGAGAGGGAACAAGGAAGGGGTGGGGACAGGATGTACCTTTTGGGAACATGAACGTAATGACCTACTTCTTCCACCTAGCTCCCCCCCTTACAGTTTCCACCACCTTCTCGAGGTGTCACTAGCTGGGAACCAAGCCTTCAACATATGAGCCTTTGGGGGACAGTCCTGATCTGATCTAGAACAATCATTGAGCATGTTTAATCTACTCTTAAAGTCCCAACTGCCAGGCATTTGTGTGCATGTAATCAATACACTAAACAAGAAAATTTTATGGAATGGAAAATATATATATATGTATAAATGTATATATAATTATACCAGTTTTTAAAGAATCAGGACATAATTCACTGTCATTTGATTTTTCCTTTTACAGTTTGAAAATATTCATGCATTGTTTACATAGTTGTTTTAAGTTGTATTTTATTTTTAATTCATTTTAAATTGACACAGAAAAATAGTAAATATTACTGGGGTGCCATATAATGTTTCAATACATACATTCATTGTATGATGTTCAAATCTGGGTAAGCATATCTGCAAATATTTATGTATCTATGTTTTTGAGAGGAGTCTTGTTATGTTGCCCAAACTGGCCTCTGGCCTCAGCTTCCAGCACATCTGTTTTCTCAAACATTTATCATTTCTTTATGATCACAAATTCAAAATTCTTTCCTCTAGCTTTTTGGATTATATGCTACATTGTTGTTATTTATAGTCACCCTTGTGTGTAATAGCACACAAGAACTTGTTACTTTTATCTTAGGATAATTTGATACCCATTGATAAATCTCTCCCCATCTGCCCCTTCTCCATATTCTCCCCAGCCTATAGTAAACATCATTCTACTCTCAGTTTTTTTATGAGATCAAATTTTAGGTTCCACATTTGAGTGAGATCATGTACCATGCCTCTTTCTGTGCCTGACTTATTTCACTTAACATAACCTCCACTTCCATCTATTTTTTTGCAAATGACAAGATTTTATCCTTTTTATGTCTAAATGGAATTCCATCATGTGTCTGTGTGTATATGTATGTGTGTGTATATATAACATTGTTTAAATGTATACATATATACACATATACATATATACATATACTATGAATATATACACATATGTACACATGCACACAAATATACATACATTCAGACACATTTACTTTATCCATTCATCAGTTGATGGGCATTTATTTTGTTTCTATTTCTTGGCCATTGTGAATAGAGCTGCAATAAACATAACAGTGCAGATGTCTACCTGACATAATGATTCCATTTCCTTTGGGTATATACTCAATAGTGAGATTGCTAAATCATGTGGTAGATCCATTTTTTACTTTGTGAGAAATCTCCATACTATTTTCCATAATAGTTGTATTACTTTACCTTCCCACCAACAGTATATAACAATTCCCTTATCTACACATACTTGATAGCACTTTTCACTTTTGGTATTTATTTATTTAATTTATTTTTTAATTTTTTTGGTACTGGGGATTGAACCCAGGGGCATTCTACTTTCAAGCTACATCCCCAGTCCTTTTGATTTTTTATTTTGAAATAGGGACTTGCTTGCTAGGTTGCTGAGAGTCTCGCTAAGTTGCTGAGGCTGTCCTGGAACCGGTGACCCTCCTGTCTCAACCTCCCAAGTACTGGGATTACAGACATGTGCCACATCACCCAGTGGTCTTTTTGATAATATAATTTAATAATTAAAAAAGTTAACAGATATGGTGATAAATGCATTAAATAAATATCTAATTTATAAGCAACCAGTTAATACCATAATCTCATTGGTAAAGATTGTTCAAAACTTAATTGAACAAAGGACAATATTCAGAATAACTGATATGGTCAAATTTTAAGATTAGATAGGAGCCAGGCCTGGTGGTGCATGCCTATAATCGCAGTACTTGGGAGGATGAGAAGGAGAATTGCAGGTTCACAGCCAGCCTCAGCAACTTAGTGAGACTCCTGGAAATTTAGGGGGACCCTGTTTCAAAATAAAAGGGTAAAAAGGGCTGGATATGTAGCTCTAAGGTATAATGCCCCTGGATTCAATCCCTAGTACAAAAAAAAAATAGGTAAAAAGTGAATATGCAGTATTTTTCTGAGGAACTGCTAGTCTTTTGAAATAGGCTCCAAATAAAATAAAAAAAAGAGTGTGAGAGAGATTAGGTGAATTAGACATGCTGTATTCAACTCAGAGTTTCCCAGCTCTCTGAGTCCTATGACATTGAACAATATTGAGTACTAAATTGCTGTAGCAATGTCTTCATCTATAAAATGAGAACACTCATTGTACCTCCTGGTCTACCTATAGTGTTTAATTTACAGGATTTATTGAAAGATTTGACATGGTGTTTGCCCTCTACAAATAAGTAACATTATTTCAGATTAACAGACAAATGCTTACTTATAAAATGCTCAATTACAAGGCTTTTAGAAATGCAATCATCTTTTCTCTTTTCCTGAATTATATGCAATCTGAAATAATTTCTGCAGTGGCAAGTAGAAGAGACTGGTTTCCATGCAAAAGTTTAAAAATAAACAAATACGTGTACTTTTGGGTAAAAAAATAAAAAATCCAATCTATGAAAGGAATATTTTATATGTAATTAGATATTAGGCTGTACTTTTTAAAAAATCAAGTAACTTCATATATTCTTCTCTGGTTAGGCAGAGAAAGTTGCCTTCTTCCATATTCTCTTCTTACATACAAACTCTCTTTACATGATACATATAGATAAGGGAACAATTAACTGATATTAAAAAATCTTGCCGCCTAGTGGAGAAGACAGCGTCAGAGTAAGGACACTGAGAGGAGCCTGTCTCTAACTTGTCTCGGGTGCTCAGAACTGAAGAGCCATACACATCCCACACGACTTTCATGGGTGATAGGAACTAAAGACAATAACATTTAAGAATACATAGAAGCCCACTGATTAGCATCCAGGCTGAAAAAGGGTAAAAGAAAAAAAAAAGGGGGCAACCAACCCGAGATGGGAGAACAATAACCCTGTCCCAGACCAGGTTGCCAGACAAGCAGGAACCTTCAGAAGATCTGAAAAATCTTATAACCAGCAACCTGAGGCCTTTCTCACAGACAGCGGGATCACCAACCACAAAATCTGACAACCCCAGGACAAAAGGACAGAGAAGGAAGACTGCCATCCACTTCCATCGCAATCCACTGGTCCTCTGCACACTCAGTAGGAGAGGTGATTGCTGCAGCCTCACAGGATAAATGAAAAGAGCCCCCTCCAGAAAAAAAGAGAGGGTGGAGACACAAGCAGTCTGTGGCTGTAGCCACACAGGAAAATCTGAGGAATAGAGCAGGTCTGAAAGTTGCAGACCAACGCAGCATTCTCTGGGGAGCGCGGCGTCCCAGCCTGTGCATAGGATGGCCCTGGAGGGACTCGGCAGCAAACAGAAGCGGGAAGCTGAAAACATCAGCGTTCCCCGCCTGCAACTCCGGAAGCCCGGGAGGGTCTCATCCCAAATGGGAGAAGAGGGCCGGCCTTGCTGGCCAGCACCCAGGCAGAGGGAAAGAGGGACCCCAGCAGTAGAGAGTCGCAGCCTCCCCCATCCCCCTCAGTACCCAGGCTAACCACAGAGTGTCTCCGCCTAAACAGACAGACCCAAAGGGACTTGGGAAGTGGATGCCAGAGTTCCCTGCCTGAACCTAGGCAGAGAGAAAGGAGGGTTGCGCTTGGACAGTAGAGTGCAATTCCCCGCCTGAGCCGGGGACAGCCCCTGGAGGGACTCCACTGGCAGGAAGCTGAAAGCCCCAGTTCCCCCGCCTACAACCTGGAAAGCCTGGGGGGGGGGTCTCGCTCTAAACAGGAGGAGAGCGCCGGTGTGCCACTGGCCTACACCCAGCCGCAGGGTGTCTCCACCTAAACAGACAGATCCAAAGGGACTTGGGAAGTGGATGCCAGAGTTTCCCACCTGAACCAAGGCAGAGAGAAAAGAGGGTTGCACACGGGCTGTAGAGCTCACTCCCCGTGGGCTGTAGAGCTCACTTCCCCGCCTGTGCCAGGGACAGCCCCAGAGGGACTCTGCGACAAGCAGAGAGGTAACAGACAGGTCCACGGACCTCAACACCTGGATCTCATCAACAATACCATTGCATCAGACAGAAGGAACCCTAGAGTAATTGCAACCCAGTACCAACAATCTACTGGCAGAACAACAGTGGAGTGATACGGGATACAGATATTGAAGAACATATTAAAGGGTGATAAACACACAACAGAGAGCTAAGAATAACCATACAGTAGAGGCTAGCCACCTTTAAGGCACACCTAGCAATAAATATCTACATCCATAAGTGGTTACTATACAGGGAGAGTGATTAGACACAGGAAACCTACAGAGTGAAAGAGAGATAAAAAAAGCAACAAAGATATAAATTTAAGAAACCTGAAATCATGGGAAGGAGGAACAAGAAAGAAAAAATGAGCCCCCACAACTCCACAATAATAGAACCCATTACCACAGAAATGCAGGGATTGCTAGAAGGACAATTCAGAACTTTAGTAGTAGAAATGATACAGGATTTACGAAAAGAATTCAGAGAAAGCCTGAAAGAATTGAAGGATCAAATAAGCAAAGAATCTGACACCCAAAATAGGAATCATATAGAGGCTCTGAAGGAAGCGAAGAATGCAATAACTGAAATGAAGGCATCAATACAAACTAGTAACAGTAGACTAGATCACATGGAAAACAGAATCTCACTCTTAGAAGATGACCACTCCAAAAGTGAGCGCATCATACATAATATAGGAAAAACAATTAGACAGCATGAATTGGACATTGAAGAGATCTTGGCCAACTTGAAAAGAGAAAACCTAAGAATAATAGGTATAGAATAGGAAATAGAAGCTGAAGCCAAAGGAATAAACAATCTTTTCAGAGAGTTAATATTGGAAAATTTCCCAAACATAGAAAAGGAGGTTGACACCCAGGTACAAGAAACATATAGAACCCCTAATAGACAAGATCAGAGAAGAGGTTCACCACGTCACATAATAGTCAAATTGACTAACATAGAGGCCAAAGAGAGAATCTTAAAGGCAACCAGAGAAAAAACCCAAGTAACATTCAGAGGCAAACCAATAAGAATCACCCCCAACTTTCCAAACCACATCAAGAAAGCCAGGAGGGCCTGCGGCGACATATTCCAAACTCTGAAAGAAAACAACTTCCAACCAAGATTTACCTACTCAGCAAAGATATCTGTAAAAGTTGATGGGGAAAAACCTTCCACGACATACAGAAGCTGAAAGAATTTATGTCTGCCAAACCAGCATTAGAGAAAATACTCAAAAGAGATTAACTATAAAGAAGAGATAATAAATAAATGCCAGAACCAAAGAAACAATAATTCCCATCAAACAGCCAACTAAGAAAAGGGGAAAAGGGGGGAGAAACACTACCTCAAACAGAAGTCAAAACTCAAAATGTTAGGAATTAAGAATCATCTCTCAATAACCACGCTGAATATAAATGGACTCAATTCACCAATAAAAAGACATAAGGTAGCAAAATGGATCAAAAATCTTAATCCATCTATATGCTGCCAACAAGAAACACACCTTACAAGTAAAGACACTCACAAACTAAAAGTAAAAGGCTGGAGCAAGGTAATCCACGCTAGTGGAACAGCAAGACAAGCAGGAGTAACAACTATGATATCAGACAAATTAGATTTCAAGCCTAAACTTATCAGAAGAGACAAAGAAGGTCAGTTTTTACTAGTAAACGTAACAATCCAGCAAGAGATTATAACGATAGTCAACCTTTATGCCCCAAAAATAGGTGCGACCACCTTCATGAAACAAATTCTTCATGACTTTAAGTCACACATAGATCCTAATACAATAATATTGGGAGACTTCAATATTCCTCTCACACCACTCGATCGATCTTCAAGACAGAAGGTCAGTAAAGATGCCTCAGACCTAAGGAACTCCATAGGTCAAATAGACCTACTAGACACATACAGAATATTCCACCCAACTACAGCCGAATTCACATTTTTTTCAGCTGCTCATGGAACCTTCTCTAAAATAGACCATATCCTAGGCCAACAAGCAAGTACTAGCAAATTTAAGAAATGTGACATAATCCCCTGTGTATTTTCAGACCCTAATGAATGAAACTAGAAATCAGTTGTAAGAAGACACAGAGAAATCTCATAAACATATGGAGACTGAATACCACACTGCTGAATGAAGAATGGGTCAAAGAGGAAATCAGGGAGGAAATAAATTCCTAGAAACAAATGAAAATAGGGAAACAACATATCAAAATCTCTGGGACATGTTGAAAGCAGTATTAAGAGGAAAATTCATAGCACTGAGTGCTCACATAAGTAGAACTGAAAAGCACCAAACAAACAACCTAATGACACACCTAAAAGCCCTTTAGGTGTGTCATTAAGCAGGAACAGTCTAACCCCAAAGCCAGTAGAAGACAAGAAATTATTAAAATTAGAGCAGAAATCAATGATGTGGAGAATAAAAAAACAAGTAAAAAAATCAACAAAACCAAAAGCTGGTTTCTCAAAAAAATACACAGGATAGATAAACCATTAGCCAACCTAACCAAAAGAAAGAGAGAATTAACCCAAATTACTAACATAAGAGATGAAAAAGGAGATATCACCACCAACAATGTGGAAATACAGAGGATTATCAGAAACTACTTTGAAAAGATATACTCAAACAAAATGGAAAACCTAGAAGAAACTGACAAATTTTTAGACACATACAACCCTCCAAAATTGAATCAAGAAGATATAGAAAAATTAAACCAACCAATAGCAATCAAAGAGATCGAAGCAGCAATAAAGAGCTTATCATCAAAGAAAAGCCCAGGTCCAGATGGTTTCCCAGGTGAATTCTATAAAACCTTTATAGAAGAGCTAATCCCAATATTCCTCAATTTATTCCATGAAATAGAAAGAAACAGGACTCTCCCAAATACATTCTATGAAGCCAATATCGCATTAATACCAAAACCAAATAGAGACAGTTCAAGGAAAGAAAACTACAGGCCCATATCAATGATGAACTTAGATGCAAAACCTCTAAACAAAATACTAGCAACACGCATTCAAAACCACATCAAGAAAATTATATACCATGACCAAGTCGGGTTTATCCCAGGAATGCAAGGCTGGTTTAACATACGTAAAACAATCCATGTAATTCACCACATAAACAGAACCAAAGACAAAAATCATATGATCATTTCAATAGATGCTGAAAAAGCATTTGACAAAATCCAGCACCCATTCATGCTAAAAACACTGCAAAGAATTGGAATAGAAGGAACATACCTCAACATCATAAAGGCAATATACAATAGGCCCACAGCAAACATCATACTGAATGGGGAAAAACTTCGAGAGTTCCCCTTATAAAAGGAACAAGACAAGGATGTCCACTGCCACCACTTCCTTTTCAACATAATACTTGAAACTCTAGCCAGAGCAATAACGCAAGAGAAGGTAATAAAAGGAGTACAAATTGGAAAAGAAGAGCTGAAACTATCTCTATTTGCAGATGACATGATATTATACTTAGAAGATCCAACAAACTCAACCAAGAGGCTTATAGAACTGATCAACAAATTCAGCAAAGTGTCTGGATACAAAATCAATCTTAAAAAATCAGAAGCTTTTCTGTATGCCAACCGTAAATCCACTAAAAAAGAAATCCAAAAGACATTTCCACTG